>VDFB02140586.1:160315-197177 GCA_007258455.2 Sequoia sempervirens
GAAGACCAAGATTCTAAGGGAGATCTACTAGAATGAAAGGCATGATGAATAATTTGATGAGAGGGTGAATTTTGCATTATTTTCTCATGGTGATCTAGTTTATTTTGAAGAAGCTGTGAAAAAGGAGAAATGGTGTGAGGCCATGGATGAGGAGATAGATGCAATAGAGTGGAACAACACATGGGATTTAACTAATTTTCCTCCCAAAAGGTAAGTTATTGGGGTGAAATGGGTCTACAAGACCAAATGCAATGTCGAAGGAAGGATAGAGCGACACAAAACACAATTGGTGGTCAAGGGGTACAAACAGAAGTTTGGGAGATATTATAATGAGACATTTTCCCCTATTGCAAGAATGGAAACCATGTGGATAGTCATAGCAATCGCAGCCCAGCATAAGTGGAAGGTATTTCAAATAGATGTGAAGTTCGCCTTCCTTAATGGAGTGTTGAAAGAAGAAGTTTATGTGAAGCATCCTTTCAGATATGAAGTTTTGTGTCAAGAACACAAGGTGTATAGGTTGAAGAAAGCTCTTTATGGGCTAAAGCAAGCTCCACGGGCATGGTATAGTAGGATTGACTCATATTTGATGAGCAATGACTTTAGTAAAAGCAATGGTGAGCCCACTCTTTACATCAAGGCAAAAATTGGTAAGGTTTTGATTGTTGTCTTGTATGTTGATGTTTTAGTTTTTACTAGGGAAGATGATTTCCTCATTGCTGATTTTAAAGAGGCCATGAAAAGAGAGTTTGAAATGACAAATTTAGGTCTCTTAAGATATTTTCTAGGCATAGAAGTAAAAAAAATGCATGATGGTATATTCATCTCTCAAGAAAAATATGCAAATGAGATCTTGAAGAGATTTAGGATGCTTGAAAGCAAGCTTGCCGCAACACTAACAGCCATAGGTCTGAAGTTGAGCAAGGAAGATTGCAGCACCAATGTGGATTCGACCATGTTTAAGATTTTGGTTGGAAGTTTAATGTATTTAACAGCAACTAGGCCTAATATAATGCACAATGTGAGTATTATTTCCAGGTTTATGGAGACTCCATGAGACACCCATTGGAAATTAGGTAAAATAATCCTGAGGTATGTGAATGGCACCAAAGGATATGGAATTTTGTACACAACAACAAATGTTTTTGGGCTGGTTGGATACACAAACAATGATTGGGCAGGAAGTTTGGATGATAGGAAGAGCACATCAAGCTATGTGTTTCACTTGGGTTCAGGAATCATTTCATGGGATTCCAAGGAACAAAAGGATGGAACAATAATCTTTTGTGATAATGTTTCATCGATAGCTTTGACGAAAAAGCATGTGTTTCATGGAAGAAGCAAGCACATTGAAATCAGGTATCATTTTATCAGAGAATTAGTTGAGAATGGTGAAATTAAAATGGCATTTTACAGGTTTGAACAATATCTAGCAGACATATTCACCAAGCCCTTGAGCAAGGACAGTTTTGAGCACTTGAGGAGCAGATTTGATGTTGTTGATTTGGATCAGGATTGATCCTATTTCGTTGGCTTAGGATCAAGGGGGTGGTTGGAAAATTGAATGCTCTTGAGCCTCCTACTCTCATGTCAATCCCCTGCTTCACCTACCCATCAGGAGCCCCCAATTTCAATGATAGTTTTTGGGATCTTCATCCCTGCAGCTCCTAACAGCCACTGAAGTAAATAAGGTAGCTCATTTTGAATTCTCAATTAATGTTGGTAGGTAATTTTGAATTTGAGAGGGAATGTTTGAAAGAAAAAAGGAATGAAGGTAGTTTTATTCTATCAGTTGAGAAGACTTAGTTAGAATTGAATACCTGAGCAACAGTAGTCTGAAGGGAATGTTCTTTGTTCTCTGTGTGATTCAGAGAATTTTTTCTATGTGAGCTTCCGAAAGCTCCTCAACAACAGTAGCTATTTGTTTTGTGTGTGAGTAGAGATTGATCCTGAAGAGCTCTGCGTAGCTCATGCTAGTGAGCTCCTAATAGCTCCTGAAGTTGTATGTTTTTGGTTGAGCAATTGATTGCTCCCAACAGATAGTAATTCATAGCTCAGATTTTTCTTTCAGTAGTTTAAGTTTAATCTTTCCTATATTGTCATTTCTAGCTTAGTTAATACAAAAGGCAAATATTGTATGCCCAAATTTGTTGTATCCTTACATTTTTTGTTATTTTGCATTTGTGTATTCCCCTGTTTTGTGTTTTGGGGAAACCGAGCAATAGCTCTATGTATTTTTGTTCATACAAAAATTTAGACAGGTGTTAATTATATAGTTGTTCCTTTTCAATTTGGATATATAGGGGCTGGCACAACATTACATTGTTAGGCAAACTTGGGCAGAGATTTTCTGAGACAGGTGGCGGGTATTGACCACAATGACATTTTTGTGTGGCTTGAACATTTTATGCAGGTGGTGAATTTTAATGAGTTCTACTGGGAAGTGGAGTAGGCAATGCATGAAATTGGTTCTATTTTTTTCTTTTCAATGCTCATCTCTGGGTATTGTAGTTGGGATGACAGTAATCCAATCGTCAATGGTTTTGTTTCCTATAAACATGTAGTCTCAGCACCTCTCTGGAAGTTCAAAGGTGCTCGACTAAAAGAGCTACATTTTGTAATGTTATTTTGAGTATTCTTTGTATTTTGTGTGAAATCCCATAGATGATGGTTGGAAAAGATGTTATGGAATCTTATGTTGTACTCTTTTGATGATCAATACAATTTTTGTAACTTTGGGTTAGTTTATGAAGCAAAAAACTAATTAAAATTATATAAATTTTATATTTACACATTAAAATTAATAATTGATTGTTATTATTTATTATTAATTAATAGTCATTAAATACTTAATAATCTATATTATAAGGTCAATTCGAGGATGATTCAGACACACATCGACACCGCGTGCTTCTATAAGGATTTAAGATGTGAGGATATGGGAATTGTGTGATATTGTGATACCTATTCCATGTAATTGATGAGGTGGAGGGAATTATTAGAAATGAGATATCGATCACCCATAAATTTCAAATAATAAAATAGAATGAGTTCTCACGTAGTTTCCAACATTATCGTAGTAGTTGGCCTTATAAATAATAAGAGTAAAAGTAAATGAACTAATAAATATAGAATAATGTGATTTTTTTTCTTAGAACGAGTTGTGGCGTCATACTATGGTATCAATAAGTATTTACCTCATAAATCTTTATCCTCTAGAAAATTTTAGGTTAAATTGGCATAGTGTAAAGTTTGGATTCAAGACAAATGATAATCTATTTAATTTCAAATAGAAAGTTTAAACTAATAAGGTTTAAATTAATCTCAAATAGAAGGTTTAAATTAAGAAAATATCTACCACATCTCGCAATTCGACAAAAATAGTTCTCTCACACACTTGGCAACTTGTCCTGACATGCGAAACACCACCCACATATAAAAATATAGTAATTAATTAAAAAAATTAAACTAATTATTTTCTAGAATTATCACAAATTATTTTTTCATAAACATCAATGTTTAAATTAAGAAAATAGTGACAGAAGCCCAATACTTAGAATTATGATCCCAAAAATACATAGTAATTAGTTATATATCAAATATAGTTTAAATAATATAATAATTAGTAATATATAATTTAGCATAACAATATATTATCATTAATATTAAATCTATTATAAGGATAAATTGTCCCCTAATCTTCAAGAGAACAAATAGTGAAAAAGCACCATCAAGGGACAAAAACAAAACCTTGGCAAGGGAAGGGCCTCAAAACCCTAACAAATTTAATGAAGAAGAGAGTAATCTAGGATCTAATTAGACTCTTGCTAATAACAACATATCAATTGTTAATAATGAAAATGGTAAGAGGATCTCTGAAAATGTTGAAGGTGGATAAGCCATGGGTGGGGATGAAATCCTAATTAATAACACCAACAGTAATAATAAGGTGGTCGAAATACCAAAAAAAAATGTCAGAGCCTTGGTCTGGTGACACAGATGCAGGATCATGGGAGGATGAGGAACTCTCTAAGGCCTCAAGTTAAGATTTGGATTATGATCTAGAAAGCAACTATGAAAGTATGGATATGGATGCCCTAGAAATGAAACAAGATTTTTAGGTGTTCAATGAGCCCTCGACAAAAGAAATTTTGGAGGAAGGCTGTAATAAGGCCTATGGTGAGGGTGATTCCTTTCCTACCTCACACGATGGCATAACTGCCCCTCCCCAAATTGTGGCTTGTGATGATTAAGCCCTAACCAATACAAGTTATGTTATGGAGGGGAATGAATGTACCCCAATAAAACCATATGGTAAAGGCTGGAAAAAGAATGTCCAACAACTGGCAATGGAAAAATTAAGGAAAAATATTAAGGATGATGGGGTAGGAGGGGATTATGTTCCTAAAAATAAGTCATACTTCCTAAAATATTTTAGAATCTACAAAGCATATCCAAGAAAAATTGGAGTAACAAAAAAATTGGAGGATAGACCTTGCAAGGTCAAAGATATTGTGAGTGCCCTAAAACCCAACTTGTTGCCCACTTGTACCCAAAATGGTATCTTTGATGGACTGGTTGCAAATCAGTTTGTGGTGGGGGAAGGTTTTCAAAGTAGCCCCAGAGGGGAACGTAATCAATGCACCAATGGTGCGGCGAAGGATGTAGGTGCGGGTGAGGTTGGATCTCTTGGTAACATAAAGTTCCAAGCATCTGAAAATTCACTCTCATGCCAGGGAGAGGCTAGGAATAACAGCCTGGTAAACTGTGCTATTCCAAATAGCCCCTTAGAGGACACTAAGCCTTCAAGGGTTATAGGGGAATCGGATTCTAAGGGAGTCTCTGAGGGAGAGGCCAAAGTAGAAGTGATTCATAGGCCAAGGGGGAGGCCAAGGAAAGGGACCGACACTCTAATTCCAATAGGGAAAGGAAACCTCAAGATTTCAGCCAAACATAAAAGAAATAAGCTTAATGTGGTTATCTCAAGTCCAGTACCCAAAAGGATGGAAGTGGAATACAAGGTGCCTAAATATTTTGAAAAATTTAGGCTTGAAAAGGAGCATGCTCTAAACCCTTGCTTCAATGAATCTTAATTGTATATCATGGAATGTGAGGGGGTTGGAATCCCTTGATAGGAAACAAGTTGTTAGAAGGTTCCTCAGTCAGTGTAGGGATAAAGATGTGGTGCTGCTATAGGAACTTAAAGCAATTGGATTCATGTTGGAAACCAACCTTAATTTCATATGGAGGGATTCCACCCACTTTTTCACTCAACATGAGAAAGGAAGGGGGGATGTTGTCATCCTTTCTAAAGAATGGGGGAAATATGTCTCCAAGTATGGGGTCTCCCCATGTAATAGAGTTGTCTGGGTATTGCTGAAAAGGGGAGACTTCTCCTTTTGTATCTGATCGGTCTATGCACCAAATGAGTATGGAGAGAGAATCAATGTGTGGAAATGGGTGTGTGAACTAGAAAACATCCCATGGATCCTCAATGGGGACTTCAATATGATAGAGAACCAAGAAGACAAGCTCGCTGGGATTGACATGGAATGGAAATGGAATGAAAAGTAATACTGGTAAAAAATGAAGAGCAAGCTCAAACTGATAGATCCAGTGGAGGGGTAGGACTTCCCTAGCATATGGTGCACTTGGTGCAATGAAAAGAAAGGTAGCTCTAGAGGATTTATTGCAGACTAGATAGGTTCTATATAAACAAGGAGTTCTTTCTTCCTGATTCTCTTAGAGATGGATGCAAAATTGAAGTGCACCCCTACACACTCTTAGATCACCACCCCATAAAAATAATAATCTTACTTAAGAAGAGGCATGGGGGTGAGAAGAGAAAAGGGGGGGCTTCCTTCTTAACACCAAGATGATCTAGGACAAGGACTGTCCAGAAGCCATTAAAACATTCAAAATGATAAATAGTTGTTTGCACAAGAACATAAGTGCCATATAAATGTGGAACCTAAATGTCAAAGGGTGGAAACCCTTATTTCAGACAATAGGAAAAAAGAAAGCTATGGAAAATGGGAGGGAGGAAGATCTAATTCAAGAAGAATTGTTACAAGCAGAAGCTAGGCTTCAAAAAGACCCTGAAAAATGAGTGGTTAGCTAATAAGCTGGTTCTTGGCAAAGATTCCTTGAGAAGGCTCCAAAATAGAAAAAATTAGGGTCTCAAAGTTAGATCTAGGCTCAACTGGCTTGAAAGTGGTGACAAAGGGTCTAATTTTTTCTTCAATCTCCTTAGAGAGAAAAAATTTAAGGAACATATAGAGCAAGTTCAGGTTGATGGGGGAGCAGTTAGTGACCAAGAAGAAATCAAGGGCCATTTTTTAAATTTCTACAAGAACCTGTTCTCATCTGAAAAATGGTGGGAATGGTTGCACTAGTGTAAGGAAATCAATCAGAAGTGTCATTCCTAAGAAGCTAGAGGGAGAGAGGTGGAGAAGATGGGATGTGAGGTATCCAAAGATGAAATAAAAAAAGGCAATAGAATCCATGCAGAATGAAAAATCCCCTGGGGGTGATGGTCTCCCAGTAGAGTTTTACAAGACCTTTGAGGATTGGATAATTGAGGACCTCTTCCTAGTATACAAGGAGGCTTTGGAGGTTGGCTCTATGGGGAGTGGTATTAACAAATGTATTATAAAACTGCTCCCCAAAGAAGGTGACAAGACTCAAATTAAAAATTAGATACCCATAACCCTGTTGAATGTATCATATAAAATCCTTGCAAAAGTGTTGGCAAGAAGATTGACAAATGTTTTTCCTAAACTCATTAGTACCACTCAAAAGGGCTTCATTAAGGGCAGGTACATCCTGGAAAACCTCATTACTAGCTAGGAAGCGCTAGATTAGGAAAACAACTCTAATCAGGAGGCTGCTAGAACCTTCTATTGCATTTCAAAAGGCTTATGATAGGGTTGAATGGACCTTCATCAAGCTCACTCTTGAGGCTTTCAACTTCCCTGAATCTTTTTACATGGTTTTCACTTTTTTCAAGGATGTAGTGGCTTAGGTAGATGTAAATGGCTCTCTTATAGAAGAATTTTCCCTAGAAAGGTCAATTAGACAAGGTTTTCCTTTAGCTCTTGCGCTATTTTTGATTGCTTCAGATGCCCTATACTATGTTCCTAGGACCAACGTGCTCTCACCTAAGGTTAGAGGTATAACACTCTCAAAAAATGATGAGTAGTTGAATGTTCAATTTACTAATGATACAACTTTGTTCCCCCTGATGCAGGAAGAAAATGTCTCCAACCTAATGGTGAAACTAAACATCTTCTGTGAAGCCTCTGGTGCAAAAATTTCCTCTCCAAGTCAATTTTGTTGGGATGGTAGGACAAGCCTCCAAAGTAGGTAAATAAATTCAAAATCCAATGGGGAGGGCCACACAAACAAGTAAGGTCCTTAGGCATACCATATGTGGTATTCCCAAACTTAAAAAAAAATGTGGAATTAGATTAAAAGCAGGATTGAGAAAAAGATTGAGAGATGGTATAGGCATTACCTCTCACTGGAAGGAAGAGTTCAAATTTGTCAAAAGATACTTTCTTCTTACAACCTGTATTTCACCTCGGTTTGGTTATTTGGTAGTTACCAAGTGGATGAAATCCAAAAAAAGATTTGGATGTTTCTTTGGTCAAATGGAAAGGGAAATAAAAAGAGGCATTGTGGTTAAGTGGAGTTGGTGTTGCCTAAGTAAATAAGATTGGGGATTTGGTCTAAAGGACTTGTTGTCACATAAAACTACACCCTACTGAACAAGAGTTAAGTGTTCTAATGACACAATGGAAACAATCTCGAGGTTGTGGGACCTTGCACAAATGAAATTGAATCTTGGGAGAAGGCTAACTTCCTCTTCTAACTAAGTGAAAATGTGTTGGTCTAACCCAACACATGAAAACCCTATCACTACCATAATCTAACAAATCACAGGGGAAAAGAGGTAGAAGGATAAAATGAAATGAAAGGATGGTGATGCACCAAGATTAGAAATTTGTTTCTTCCTGCTTTGGAATAGTATAATACATCAATGAAATAACTAAAACACACATTCAGACATGAAGGTAAGATATTTTTACTCAAACATGCAGAAATAACAGTGATAATAGTTGAGTTTTATTAATATAAAAGCTTAGAAGCAATCTTTACAATGTTAGAATGCAAGAATGGAGTGTCTACAATAGAAAAAACCCTAGAGAGGCCAGAGGAAGAACTCAGAATAATGATACAATGTTTTCCTTTATGGTTCAAGCATAACCAAGGTTTGAATTCAGAACCCTAACCCTAACTAGGGTTACAAAAGAGAATTTGATGAAGTGAAAAATGATTTAAATTTCTCTCATCAAGTGAAAAATGATTTGAATTTCTCTCATCACATAGCAACGTAGCTAACCATCAAAGGTGCTGACAACCTAAATGACCATCAAGATGACACCAATCATAAATGTAGGGATGGGCACCTGTGAATTCTATAATAAAAAATCAGGTTGACATACACTGATAGAGAAATGGACCTCTGCAATATGTCAAGAAGAAAGGGTGACCCTCCTAGAGTTAATACAGTGTTGAAAAGGCACACAAATTTGATCCATAAGTGATCAAAATTAATTAGGTAGCTAGGAATGTCACTAAGCCATTACTTCCTTGAATCTGCAGCAAATAGGAATAGTTAACCATTTGCATTTGAATTCTAGTCGTCAAGTGCAAGATAGAGGGACAGGATCAAACCCCCAATGTAGATTTAAAATGCAACCGTCAATCTCCATCCTTTGGTCTTAGTTGTCGATTGAATATACTGTCACCTTCCCACATGCATCATGGAAAATACTCCACTGCCTTGCTTCACAACAACGATGTGAAGCAAGCATGTGATGCAACCTGGGTTGCTAGATTTTTATTATTAGATTTGATCCCTTTGTTGCTCATTGTCATAATGCTTTAGAAATCCACTTATATTTCGATATTGTGAAGATCTCAGTGATGAAATCAAATCCTTCCACCTATCAACCTATACATTTGTCGATGTCTACAAGTCGTTGCTTGAAACTAGACCCACTGACACCATCGCTCATCATGGAAACCATTACATCACTTTTCTTCACAACAATGATGTGAAGCAAGGGAATGATGTAACCTCCACCATTGGATGATTATCGTTAAATCTTTGCCCTTCATCACTCATCATGGAAATGAATTAAAATGAAAAATGAAAACAACAATGTGTGATGCAAAGAACTCATCACTCATCATGGATGTGAAATCGACAAAGAAAAAGACATCAACAGTGGGTGATGCAACAACTTAAAGAAAAATTTAGCATGTGCACATAAGTTGTTCCTAAAAGGTGGTCGCACTAGGTAGAGTGAAGGGTGGGGACATAAACATTATAACTTAAGTGAGCAAGGCTAAACACGTGCAAAAGGTCAATGAGAAAAAAGAACCAAGGTGAAAGGGTTTTAACACTTAGGGTTTTAGGAGATTTTAAGCCCTATATTCAGTTCAGAACCCTAAGTAAACACAGTTGCAGAGTTCAAAAACCAAGCTCATTAAGATTACCATGGTTTCAACAAGATGCACTAAAGGACCTCTCTGATCAGGTATAAATATTGTGCATCCCAGGGTGGCATAAAATATGTCAACATGACATAAAAATCCAAGGCATAGCTTTAGCCACCAAATGGATATTTAAGGCCCTGGATGGTAACTGTGTGTGGGAAATGTTAGTATCAAAATAAGATAACAAAAACACACCAATGCAACATTAAACTAAAGAAAAGATAAATAGAATTGAAATCAAACAAATCAAACAAAGCTTCTTCAGAATCGTTCCACTATCCTCTATCTCCAGTGATTTGCTTGAAGCTGCTACTCTCAAATTGTGTAAGCAAAGCTTCTCAGAATGGCAACCTGCAGAACGAGTATGCAAAGGGAAAGTACTTCTCTATCCTATATGCTGGTGGAGTGAAATTTTGATATACGGATATGCACAGGGGTTGTGGATTATGCACAGGGGCTGTGGATTATGAATGTTATTGAAGCCATGATATGAGGATGATAGGCCATGATATAGATTGCTAATATGCTAAGCTATGCTATGCTATGATTCTAGAGGCTATGGATGCTTTTCTATAGCGCCCATTAGGTTTTTTGTAGTGCCCTTTATTTCTCATCGCCCATGATGATTTTGATAGCGCCCATTTCCAATTTGACAATGCATGACCTTGTATTGATTGTTTGTGTATTTTGTTGTCCTGATTTGATGATGTTTTGCGTGATTAATTTGTTCCCAAGGTTGTTGGAAAACAAATAATAGCTGATAAATTTTCTTTTAAAGTTGTTAAAAACAAATAGTTGTTGATAGGTTTGCTTCTAAGGTTGTTAAAAACAAATAGGATTTTGATAAATTTGTTTTCATGATGATGAAAAACAAATAATTTTGATTGATAATTTTGCTTCTAAAGTTGTTAAAAACAAATTGGATTTTGATAAATTTGTTTTCATGAAAATGAAAAACAAATAGTTTGTTGATATTCAGATTTGATTGATTTGTCTTGATGAATCAATATTGATGTTGCTTTGACTTGATATTCAACAGGAGAGATTGGGCTTCTTGCAGTTACAGGAGAAATTCCCGAAGACATGGAGATTGATTCCATAGCTTGTATAGGCAGATAGAGATGTGATCGAGGCATGCAGACTGACCTCGTTACTTGAGATGCCTGAGGTGTGTCTCAACAGAGCCTTATTGACAGCACTTGCAGAGAGGTGGCACAGCGACATGAACACCTTTCATTTGCCGAGAGGAGAGATTAGCATGACTCCTAAGGATGTGTATTGCATCCTGAAGATTCCAGTGATGGGTGAGATAGTGAGATTTCACGGCCAGGAGGTGGGAGGTACTGATGCTTTGAGACGGATATTTAGAGATAATCATATTGCAGGATATTATATCTCATGGGTGAAGATGACGGATTCATATGTGCCCTTACCCTCTCTACTTGCAAGCTTCATTGGAGGTGTTAGCTTTAATGAATTGTCCATCAAAATTTGTGATTGGCACATAAGCTTGGGATGTAGAGGTTGTTGCGATCTGTTGATTTGATAGGGTTGGCTGACCATATGACCTTAAATGAGGTAAGCTAGAAAGGAATAGCGAATATTCGCCTACTCCTTTGTCTTTTAAATGTAGCTTGGTGTCAAGATTCTTTGTCAATTCTTGCAATTGGCCTTGTAGATTGGAAGAAGAGGCAGTAAGAGCCTCCCTATTATGCGGCACAAAGGCATCTTAAGTTGCTCGAAGATTTGAACAAGTTTGGGTGCTATTGTAGTTAGCCTATATAGTTATTTCTTATCCATCATACAGAAACTTGAGGCATTGATGGTATGTTGATGGTACTACCTGCATATCATGAATCCATGGATGACCCAAAAGTATGTTATAGGAAAGATCACGATCTAGAACCTGACAAAAGGTATTTTTCACAACAGGTCCCAGTCTGATAGGTAGAATTATTAGTCCTTTAGAAGCTCTTTCTTCATCATCATATGCCTTGATAGTTATTTTCCTTCGTGGATCAATAGAATTTTTTGATATTCCTAAGGCATGTATTAGCTTTAGGGTACAAATTTTTAAACTGGCTCCTCCATCTATCAAGACATGTCTGATTCGGTGTTTATGGATCATGACTTCAAGATAAAGTGATGAATTATGTGGATGTGTCATGCAAGTGTCATATTTTTTGGAGAATGAAAGACAAGTTGGGGAAGAAAAATGTCCCACCATGGCTTGAAATTTGTTTACATCCAGATCAGTGTCTACGGTTGTGTTTACGGGAGATATTTTGAGAAGTTCAAGGATGGAGATTCGAGCTGATGTTTTTCTCAATTGATCAACTAGATTATAATGACTTGGACGAGGAATAGCTGCCTTAGATGAACTTCCTTTTAGGAAAAAATTTGCTTGTCCTCTCATAGTCACATTAACCTATTGATATTCTTGTTTTTCCTTGATTTTGATAACATTAACCCGTTGATCATCTGCATAGATGTGGCTGATTATGTTGTCTTCAACATTGTTTATTCTTTTCGCTTTGGTATCTGATGTTTCCCCCTTTCGATAGTTTGGTAAAGGATCTTTGAATGCTTGATGATCATCATTGGTATGATTTCCTTCAATTGTGATGGTGCCATTGTCAATTAAATCTTGTACTAGATTTCGCAAGGCTTGACAGTTATTTGTTCTATGACCTTTACATTGATGACAATTGCAATAATACGAGTCATTCCATGATGGTGGTTTGACTCGTGGCTCATAATCTCTTTGTGGTGGTAAGGTGATAACCTTACTATCAAGAAGCTCCTTGAGAGCAGACTCAAGAGATTAACCCAAAGTGGTAAAATTTGGTTGATTTGAAAAGAATGGAGGTCTTGGTAGATTTGATGTTTGGGTATTGCCAAGATTGTTATTGAAATTACCACGATTATCCTTGTTGTTTTGATTGGTCATGCTTTCTTGATTGGAGTTTTGTCCTTGTTGATTTTTCTTTCCTTGTTGGTTGGTATTTCCTTGTTGGTTGTTTCATGGAGCACTTGATAGGTTGAAGATAGATGGTCTTTTTCATAGATTGTTTGCATCCACTATACCATCATTGACGATATTTTTATTTATGTTCCAAAACCTTGTTTTATCATTGTTGTTATGGTTGGATGAACTTGGATTATCAAGTTTTATCACTCCTCTTTTGACTAAGGCCCCTTCAATGGTAATTGTGTTTTCAATCAATTTTTCAAAGTTATGAGGACAATGAAGATTAAGCCTGCAGCTTAATTCTTGATCTAGGCTATTGATGAAAATATCCATTTTTTCCTTTTCAAGAATAGGATGGGAATATCGTACAAACAATCTTCTCCATCTTTGTAAAAACATAGTGAAATATTCCCCTACTTTTTGTTTCACTTTACAAAGATCAAGCATGGTTATCTGGTGTTGGATGTTGTAGGCGTATTGTGATATAAACTAATTTATTAACTCCTCAAAGGTTTTGATGGGGGGAGTGATCTTGGAAAGCCACTCCATGGATTTTCCACCCAAACTTCATGGAAACAATCGCATTAAGTAGGTATCTTCATAAGCGAATTCTAGACTCATATTTCGGAAATCCCTCACATGTTCAATGGGATCAGTTTTTCCATTGTACCTACCAAATTTAGGAATTTCACAATGTTTTGGAAAAGGGATCATTTGAAGACTCCTATCAAATGGATAAGGAGATATGTCATCCAAAACATACTTTTTTGTTGCACCCCCTTGCATTTCCTTTATTTGCCCTTGTAATTCTTTTATCTGTTGAGTAAGGGCACTAAAATCATTAGGAGGAGTTTCAGGGTTCTCTTTAATCCCTTCTGTAACACCAAGAAAGTGCACAAGAAATAGATTAGAAGCAAACATGCAATACTAAATCTAATATGCAAATCTAATGTTAAGCAACAGAGAACAAAGGAAAGTAAAACGTAAACAAATTGAAACAATCTCACCAATTTCAAACGTATTTCCATGATTCATCTCGATTTCCCTTCTCCATTTTGCTTGCGTAGTATAATTGCCCTCAAATTTTTTAGTAATTCGTGCAAGTATAGCCTAAGATAGTGATTAGCAAATTATCGAAGATTTAAGATATGTGCTCATAAGATTCGAAAAGAGATTTTGATTTCAGAGAGAGGTCGGAATGAAGAATGACAAATCAATTTATAGAAAATTGATTATTGAACAACAGAGCCGATTGAAAGATCACGGACGGTTGAGATAAACAATTAGACATACATTAGATAAGCCAGAGTGACATGATGATACAAACTAGAAATAGAATTAAAGATTAAATAAATGATTTAATCTTTAGTTCGATATTCGAAAATAGAAGAAATATCTTTGCATGACAAAGATAAAGATTGATTAAATCAACTCTGTTCGAATGCGCACAAAGTTTAATTAATTAAATAGGAATATTTAATTAATGCATGTACATGTAAATGAGTTAGAACTGGATGATTGAATGATTTGTGAAGAGATTACTCGAGAATGCCACTCGGACATTAAATCAAGAGTTAAGTGATTAAAATAGATGTCGAGAGTAAAAGTGAATACTTAGATAACTCACATAATTATCAAATATAGAGGAATGTGTTAAAATAGAATTAATGAATTAAATAATTCATTTAATTCAAGACCGATATTTGAAGAATAATTAAATAAATAATATTTATTTAATTAAGTGATGAAGGGATTTAAATGAATAATTAAATAAATAAATTATTTATTTAATTATAGTTGAAGTATGATAAAGAGTAAATTAAATAAGAATTTATTTAATTTAACAAGAAAAATAAGGTTAATTAGTAACATAATTAAATAAAAAGCGTTTATTTAATTAATCAGATAGAATAAAGAAAATTGTGAATTAATTAAATAATTAAGATTATTTAATTAATAGAAGAATTGAAGACTATAGAGAATAATTAAATAATTGACATTATTTAATCATAACCATGAAGAATACGAATTATGAAGAATATTGAAGTCACAGGCCTAAACCAGATTTCGATGTCTACATTTGCCTCTCTTTGATACAATGTCATTTCAGCGTTGTGTCAAAGAAAATCAATAAGAAATATGCCCTAGTAATGCTCCAGATTAAAACAGGTGAAGATATGCCCCCTCGGGAAAATTGACAAATTTTCGAAAAAGTTCAGAAAAATTTGGAAATGATCTCGATTAGTCCATAGGATGACCAGAAATGCAATGGAGTTTGCAGAATTGAGTTTGGAAATGTCAGGGACAGGTACGGGATGATCGAAATGGGAAGTTAACATGGCCAGTAGGACAAAAATTCCACCTAAGCCCTAGGTATATATAGGAATAGGGGTAAAAACCAATTCATTTTCACCCACCTAGCCCTAAAATTGAGATTTTGCTTTGCACCTACATCGAGGATGTCTCCTCTTCCGAACACCCATCACTGAGCCTATAGGATCCAGACCTTCCAAAGACCAGCCGACGCGGACCCCCCGGTATGTACCTCAAACTTGGCTTTTGAAAATTTTCACTTGCGCGTGTTTTTATGCATTTAATTCAATTTTTAGTTATGCGTCATTTTGTTAGAATACTACATTTGTGTGTGCAAACGACGCATATGTCTGCGGAAAACCACATTTGTAATTTCACGTTAGTCATTTTGCATAGCTAGACTGCGGTTCAACTCATTTGTATATTTATGAAACACATTTGACATTTTGTATTGCATTTACATTTAGAATAGCTGCATGTGTCTATTTTGAAACGCATTTGAATATTTTGCAACGCAACATTTATTTTTCAATGCATATGAATTTAGTGTAATTCGTGTGATATAATTAGCCGCATTTGTTTAATAACGACGCATTTGGATTTTATGCACTGCATGTGTTAAAAAGCAACGCATGTGAAAAAGAATGACACATGTGCAAAATAACGACGAATTTGAATTTTGTTTAGTATAGTCAGTTTACACTAGAATAGATGATTGAGGCTGACATGAGGCATATATAATGCCATTTCAGGTTGTGCTAGACATGATATACACACGGGAGTCGAGACCGACTACGTTTCGATTCAGAGATAGCTTGCGGCTGGCAGAGCGACAGATTCTGTGGCACTTGGGCTTACTACACGTGATAGACATGCCCCAGATTCAAGTGAATCGGGGATTACTAATAGCGTTGTGTGAGCGATGGTACTTGGAGACATCGTCTTTCCACCTACCGACTGGAGAGGCGACCATTACCCTAGAGGATGTCTATAGGATCCTTAGACTTCCTATTAGAGGAACACAGGTGACATATGATACTCAGAGGGGTGCTTCCGAGATGTGTAGGTACTACCCCCATGCTGACATTAGGCAGTTAGGATTTGATGATTATGAGATTAGGTGGCGGGTTTTGGCCCAGAGGTATAGACAGCTAGACTGTCTATTGTGTACATTGATAGGTGGGATAATACTTCCTGACCGCCAAGGTCATGGCTTTCTCGTGGGGTGGGGGGAGATGCTATTAGGCATGCTCGAGCATCGAGTGGTGCATGCATGGGGTTCATGTGTGCTTGGGATGTTATACTTTCACTTGCATAATATTGCCTACCGAGAGGCACAGTCGATGAGTTGTGGTACCACGCTCCTGATGGTATGGGCATGGGAGAACATTGCCATTTTTTGGCCACCTATGACAGTTGACCTTCCACATGGAGCTCCCTACACCTTCCGTTATGTGGGGGTGAACACTCAGCACCACATTGGAGATATGGGTTACTTCAGACATGCTATAGACACCATGCAGCAGTTTACATGGAGACCATACTTGGGCTGTGATGAGTGGTCAGATGAGGATAAGCATTTTCCATTTTTCAGATAGGCACAGTTCTTGGTTGGGCAGACAGTATCACATGTCCATATCATAGAGCATCAGTTGTCAGATCGTGTCCTGCAGAAGTTTGGAGAGGTGCAGGATGTGCCTAGAGGACGGGCAGAGTTTGCAAGATCCTTGCAAGAGGTCCTGCTATGGGGTCCAAAGATTCCAGTGGCCACAGCAGAGGTAGATATTGATGCACTACAAGCACTTCCATGGGGATGGAGGGATGGTCTAGTAGACCCAGGGACCACAGCGGAGTACAACCAGTGGTGGGCAGTTCACAGGCCGATCCCCTTGACAGATCCAGAGCAGCCAGCGCCGGTAGAGTGGCAAGGGACAGGCCCACGAGGTAGGTGTGATAGAGGTAGAGGTCGAGGAGGCAAAGGAGGCCATGGTGATGGAGGAGATGATGGCTGAGGTGGACGGCATGGAGGCAGGAGAGGGAGACGTGGTCGGAGGGGACGAGGCCCACCATTGTCATCGATCCGTGAGGAGGGAGGGGGAGAGGAGGATGTGGCCATGCCAAACATTGGGAGAGGAGGGGAGGAGGATATTGCAAGAGGTGGAGAGGAGGATATTGTGAGAGGTGGAGAGGAGGTGCATCCTGCAGAGGCAACCGTTCCAGACATCCCGATAGAGGAGGAGGCAGGTACCGAGGAGGAAGGGAGAGAGGAGGTGGAGATTGATGCTCTGTGTTTGTTGGGTGCCTACCAGGAGGATGATGAGGGAGATGATGATCACGAGAGAGAGATTTAGGATCAGATCCTAGAGGAGTTGGATGAGGAGGAGGATGGGAGAGTGAGGGATAGACAGGATGATACAGGGGTAGAGGATCCAGACACAGATACATTGTGTGCTCAAGTTGCATCCTTGGAGGAGCAGATGAGAGTTTTGATGGCCAAGAGGGATGCCTATCAGATGGAGAGGGATAGAGCAATGATGGATAGGGATCAAGCCATAGCTCAGAGATAGGAGACTGAGCAGAGATTTACAGACCTCAGGGCATTGTGCACGAGACCATCAGCTGCTTTTTCCAGAGAGCTAGTCAGAGTTGGGGAGAGGGAGAGATATTATCGAGATCTGTATGAGGTAGAGGTTCCACCATAGTAGCAGGTCCCAGACCAGGACTCGTAGTAGGACAATGAGCACAGAGGGGGTGGAGAAACTACGTAGAGCAGGTCCATATGACAGACGTCCCTCAGCTCACAGGTCATCGGGTTCCCATCATCATTCCCCCACACACTCCAGGCATGATAGCAATGGCAGTTCAGGATAGGGGTACTTCTTGAGATGCATCTATACATTGTATTATGATGTTATAGCATACAGGCTTCCATGTATTATTGATACATTATGACATTGTGATGTGACACAGTTTGAGCGAGATATATATGTGATTTTGGTGGTGATCCTCATGATATGCATTTCTATGTATTGATTATGCAGTCTTTATTTATACATGTGATGTTTATATGATATGCCTATGTGATGGATGAGTATATGTATTTTATGATGTTTATGTAGCTAATGAGATAATGTTGATTCTATGTGATGTATGCAATTTATAAATTATGAGATGCTATATGATGTTATATGTATGATGCATACGAGATGTGATGCTATACAAATGTAATGTGATGCATGTATTTACAATTTCTTTGTACATCGAATGCTTATGATATGTATTATTTAATGATGAATGTCTATTATGCCATGATGATCTAGATATGAAATATGCCTATATGCATGTATTTTTCTAATATGTATGTTGATGCAGGATGATATATAATGTTTTGTGTCACAAGACTCTGTCATAATGCAAGAAAGAAGAACTGTTAGTGCGGAAAGAAAGATCGAGAAAGAACGAAAGACAGGAGATAAATGTTAGTATTAGCAATCTTCAATATTTCATTGTATCACAAAAGGTATTACACTTTATCATCATTGGGCGGGACTAATACAAATGGAGAAAAACACCATAATATGACAGAAATCAGGGTGTGCAAGGTCATCCACTTGCTAATAACAGACAGTCACAGACAAGGATTGTCATTAACTCATACTAAGGGCACAAGTTGCCCCAATATTTTTGTCAGGACAAACCACAGACAGCAAACAAAGTAAAAAAAAATGGGTCATGAGACGTCATTGCTCCTCTAAATCCTTCATGGGACATCCTTGAGGAAACTAGTAACATGACTCAAAAATGAAAGTTAAAAGACAGTCGACAAACAACAGTCAAAGAAAATAGAATTTTGATAAATCGTTGCTTCTCTAAATCCTTCATGGGACATCATTGAGAAAGCTAGTAACATTATTCCTATCATAAAGTCAGCCGCAAAGATAAGATAAATAAGTCAAAAAGTCAAAAAGCCAGTAAAATATTTGCCAAAACTTGATTTGTTTGTTTGATTTTTTTTATTGATAAAAGGATTGATTGACAAAGCTTAATTTTAGGAGATACACATACCGGATAAGACTTTGAGTCTGGTTTTGATGTTATGACTATCTGTATAAGGCATGACAAAGCCTGGTTTCAGAAAGACATGTATTGTATAAGACGTAAAGTCAGATGCCATTGATGTGATAACCTGTATAAGGCTATGTTTTGATTGTTTGACAGTGTTGATTATGCAGGAAGGACCCATCCTATATAAGACATAGATTGTTTTGCCGATATCAGTATTCAGGAAGGACTCATCCTGAACAAGATACAGGTTGATTTCCATGATGATGATGTCTGTTTCCAGGAAGGACACATCCTGTAGCAGACATTTGTTGATCTTGTTTTAATTGTTTTGTTTGGCAAGTTGTTTGATTTGACTTAGAGACATTGCTGACTTGTTCACCAGATTGATGCATGACTTGAGACGATACGTTGAAAATTGACTATTTGTGATGATAAAACCCTAAAGGACTGACCTAGTGCGACCTCGGGGGCTCATCGATTGATGGCCTTGCCTACGTTATACACGTAGAGACCTCGTAGTTCAACTTGACTTGACTGACAAGACTGACTACAAATAGAAGACATGTGTGAAAGTGAATGTAACGAACCCTAATGGACTAACCTAGTGCAGCCTCAGGGGCTCATCGATTGATGGCCTTGCCTACGTTATACACGCAGAGACCTCGTAGTTCGACATGACCAATGACCTTGTCATATAGACATAATAAATTTATATAGACAAACCTAAACGGACTAACCTAATGCCTTGGGGGCACATCAGCAGATGGCCTTGCCTACGTCCAGTCGCAGAGGCAATGTAGTTCGACAAATGGCAAAGACTAACAAGTGCGACTGAATCCGACTCTATTTTTGGATTTTGGAAATGTTTTGATTTTTTTGTCTTTTTGAAGTTTTCTAATGTTTTTGTATTTTCTCAAGTCATTTTGTGATGTTCTTGGATTTTCTATGGTTTTACGTCTTCAACACAACCAATCTAAGAACCAATATGACACATATCAAGTGTTTGCCCCCAGTCGAGTACAAGACCAATTGACTATGAATAAGGTAAAATGGGGGATATGAAATGCACTCGATGTCAATCATTCCAAGTTATGGGAAATACTACCACTTATTACGAATGGTATGTACAAGCGATGGGTATGAAAGATAAGGGATATGTATAGGGATAGGTAGTACATACAGGGATAAGGGATATGTACAAGGGAGTGGACTATGTACAATGATAAGGACTATGATTAGAATAATAGTAGACAAAGGAGTAAAGTTAACTATACATGGCGCCTGTTTGCCAGGTTTTCACCATGGTACCTATCCAAAGTGCCACTGAAGTGGTTTTCACTATTGGACGAATGATTTTTCTTTACTATTTTCTAGATTATCTAAATTTTTTGGTGTTACCAAGTCGCCTGTTTTCTAGGTTTTCACCTTGATAATGATTTTTGTGATTTTCTAATTTTTTTGTATTTTTGCTAATTAAGACAAAGGCTCCTAGAAGCTATGCGTAGAACTTCTTCAGATGCAGACTATTGATTGGTGAGGACAATGGTTCCCCTTCAGGAGTAGAGAGTTGGTACGCTCCTGATCCAAAAGCTTCCGTAACAACATAAGGTCCTAACCAATTCGGTTCAAAATTTCTTGGTTTTTCTCTTTCTGCTTGATTCTTTGGGTTCTCCATTAAAACCAGGTCACCAATGTCAAATTTTATGTTCAATACCTTCCTATTATAGCTACAATGAAGTTGATTCTGATATGCTTGAAGATGGTCTTGTGCCTTCTGTCTTCGCTCATCTAGGAATTCTAGCTCATGGAGTCTCGATACTCGGTACTATTCATCATCAATGTGGCCTTTCAGGGATACCCTTAGGGAAGGAATCTTGACCTCAATAGGAAAAATAGCTTCAGAACCAAATACAAGTGAATAGGGAGTAGCACCAGTGGGAGTACGGATACTTGTGTGATAAGCCCATAAGGCAAGGTTAAGCTGTAAATGCCAGTCACGACCAGCATCATTGACAGTCTTCTTAAGGATTCTAATGATGGTCTTGTTAGATGCCTCTGCTTGGCCGTTACCTTGTGGGTAGTATGGAGTGGAAAAGTGATGTTGGATATTAAATTCATCACATAGGTGGTGGACTTCTTGGTTCTTAAATGGGCAGCCATTATCAGTGATTATGGACTAAGGGACACCATACCGATAGATGATATAGTTCAGGATAAACCTAGAAATCTATGTGCCAGTAATGTATGTCATAGGAATGGCTTCAATCCACTTCGAAAAATACTCAGTGGCAGTGATAATAAATTTGTGTCCATTAGATGATGTGGGGTGGATCTTACCTATAAGGTTGAGTCCCCATTGGGAAAAGGGCCATGGTGACGTTATAGGACGGAGCTCCTGTGCTGGTGCATGTATTAAGTCTCCATGAACTTGACATTGACGACATTTCATTACAAAGACATATGAGTCTTTTTCCATAGTAGGCCAATAATAACCCAGTCTCATAATCTTTTTGGCTAAGGTAGGACCGCTACAATGGGAACCACATATACCCTCATGCACCCCACACAAGGTTGCTTGTGCTTCAGTAGAATCAAGACATCTCAGTAGGGTATTATCTAAGGCACGTCTATATAGGGTGTCTCTGACGATGGTGTATTTGGTTGACTTGCAGAGGAATGTCCTACGTTGGTTATTTGATAGTCCAGTGGGTATGACTTCGGCATGAAGGTAATCATAGATTTCTTTGTACCATGAGGAATCAGGACCAACAATGTCACACACCATTTCAAAATTTGGGATATTGTAGGCTGGGACCAAAAGTTGTTCTACCAAGAACTCAAACTTAGGCACGTTGTTAGGAATGCCGAGAAGTGATGCAATTGTAGCCATAGCGTCTGTTGCCCTGTTTAAAACATGAGGTATTTGATGAAATTCAACTTTGTCAAAGTACTCTTTAAAGCTATCAGCCATTCGTTTGTAGGGAGCAAGCTTCTCATCCTTAGTCTCATAATCATCATTTACCTGTCTAATTACTAGTTGAGAATCCCCATATACTTGTAAAATCTTAATTTTCCACTTGACTGCCATACGTAACCCTATCACTAGAGCTTCATACTTTGCTATGTTGTTAGTGCATGGGAATGCAATCCTAAATGACTTAGGGATGGAATCACCCTATGGTGTAATAAACAGTATACCAGCCCCTGAACCACGATTTGTATGTGAGCCATCAAAGTACAGTTTCCATATTATGTTTGTGTCAATTGTGAATATGAACTCATCAGGAAAGTCTACAACTAATGGGTGATCTTCCTGTATGGCTACATCAGCTAACTGATCAGCAATGATCTATCCTTTAATAGCCTTTCTTTCTACATATTGGATATCATACTCACTAAGTATCATAACCCATTTGGCCAGTCATCTTGTTAATGCTGCCTTGCTGAGAAGATATTTCAGAGGGTCTATTTTAGCAATCAAGATTGTTTGATGGTTTAGCATATAGTGCCTCAATTTTTGAGTAGCAAATACTACTGCAAGACAGGCATGTTCAATGGTACTATAGTTGAGCTCATAACCTGCCAAAGTCTGACTGATATAATAGACTGCCCTTTCATGACCTTCATCGTCATTCTGTGCAAGCAATGCTCCGAGTGATTAATGGGTTGCCATAATATAAAGAATCAATGGTCTTCCTTCAACAGGTGGCATTAAGATAGGGGGTGTGAGTAAATATTATTTAATCAGTTGAAAAGCTTCTTCACATTTAGTTGTCCATGCAAAGGGTACTCCTTAAGTAGATGTTGAAAAGGATGTCTTATCTACTAACTGCACTATAAATCTTCTGATAGATTGCAACCTTCCCTGTAATGTCCTTAGTTGACTAAGATTCTTAGGTGGAGGCATGTCCATGATTGTTTTTACCTTAGCCGGATCCACTTCAATGCCTCGTCTAGAGATGATATAACCTAACAGCTTTCCTGACTTGACTCCAAACACACATTTCTTTGGATTAAGTCTCACTTTATACTTCTCTAGCCTCTGAAATATCTTGTCTAAAACCTGTAAATTTTCTTCCCTTGTCTTGGATTTTTCAATAAGGTCATCGACATAATCCTCCATAAGAGTGTGTACTAGATCATGAAAGATAGTAGTCATGGCACGTTGATAGGTTGCTCAAGCATTCTTGAGTCTGAAGGGCATAACATTCTAGCAATACGTTCCCCAAGGACAAGTGAAAGTTGTCTTAGGTTGGTCTTTAGTTGCAATTCTAATCTGGTTATATCCTGAAAATCCATCCATAAGGGACAACATGTCATATACTGCTGTCATGTCAACTATCATGTCTATGTTAGGCAAAGGAAAATCATCCTTAGGACAAGCTTTGTTGATATCTCTAAAATCAGTGCAGATGCGGATTCCCCCAGTTGGTTTAGTGACTGGTACAAGATTAGAAATCCAATCTGCATAGTCAATAGATCTAATGAAACCAACATCTAAGAGTTTCTTGAGTTCTGCCTTGACTAATAAAGCAATTTGTGGGTGCATTTTACTCAATTTTTGTTTCACTAGTTTGGCACCTGGTTGTAAGGGAAAATGATGCAAAACAAGTTCAGGATCCGACCCCGGCATGTCAGCATATGACCAAGCAAAATTTACATGTCTTTGTGAAAAGAAGTTATGGAACTCCGGTTGCTCTTCTGTTGTCAATGACACTGCAAAATAAACCAGTCGAGGATTCTCTTTGGTACCTATGTTGACTTCTACTGATTCTTCAATGAGCATGGGTGACCTTTCTTATGTAATGGGGAGAGTGTTCAAACCTCCATCCTTAGGTGCCTCAAAGGGGTTTTCACCTTCGGATGCGTCCTTTCTTTTTACTTTTCCATTGTCTAAAGGTGCCTTTCGGTTTTCACCTAGAGACTC
Source organism: Sequoia sempervirens (assembly GCA_007258455.2). Lineage (NCBI taxonomy): Eukaryota > Viridiplantae > Streptophyta > Pinopsida > Cupressales > Cupressaceae > Sequoia > Sequoia sempervirens. The sequence continues at coordinate 184,159 of VDFB02140586.1, forward strand.
ATCCTTTTTATTATGTTTATTCTTTTTCTCATTTTTGCGACTAGAGGGTTGAATATATTCCCCAAAATATGCTTTGTTGTCCAAGTCAATAGTAAAACCAGCCTTATGATCACTATTTGGTATACCTTCTCATAATCCCAGGAACTCAGCAATTGCTTCATCATTCTCAAAAATGTCCAAGACGGGTGTGTCGTGTTGGTCCCAATCAATGATTTGGGGATAGACTAAGGGCATGTCATCGTCGGAGTTATCAAAGTTTAATGGAGTCAAGGTAAAGATTGAATTATTCATGTGGTTACAAAAGTCTTGTACCAGGTCCTTTTTTCTCTTAGGTTTGGGTCTAGGTGGATGAATAGGTAGGCCTAATGCCAAGGTTTGACTATTGGAAACAGGTGGCTCAGGTTGCCAAGAGGTAGGATCAAGTGATTCCCAATAGTAGTGTTTAAACCACTCCTCCTTTGTCATTTTCTTTGGTGGAGAGGAATTTAAGGTATTTGGTGAGGAACTTAACATCAAGTCAATTTCTCCAAATAACTTGTCGAGGTCCATGGAAGAAGTAGAGGATAAGGAATCCCTCTCATAATCGTTATAGTCGGGGGAGTCACAATAATATTGGTCCACTGGTTCATGAGATGTCTTAATATCTTTTGAAGCACTTCCTTCCTCAAGTAAGGGTAATGGGGTACTAGGAACGCCAATCTAAATCGGTTGAAACCCTAGCCCTACTCCTTTTGGCCACTAAGAAACAAATATTGGTTCAATCCTACCATCTTGGTTTAAGCCTAAACCACTCTGTCCATCATATCCTTTGCTTTGCATGATTTTGAAACCCTTTCCATATAGATTTGTAGGAATATGAGCAAGTAAGAGGGGTTCCTCATCATCTTCCCTATACAGCCAAGAAGTGACATCTTTTGTATTTACGGCCTCTTTGCTTAATTCACCCCATTTAGAAAAAGTTGTTGTGGGAGGAATGTGTATAGTGACCATAGATTGTCTCTTATCCAATGTAGGTAAACCGTATGACTTAGGAGGAATCAAATGGCTAACACAATAAGAAGTTTTCATGTAGTACTCTCCACAACCCTTGTCTTGGATCTCAACCATAGGAGTGGTAGGAACTGAGGTTGAAATAGATGTTTGAGTGAGTGTGGATGGATCAACAAAAGAAGATGAATTAGACGATGAGGCCTCTTGGTTTACTAGCACTTGGAGTTGGTGGGTCTCCTTTAGATTGGTGCAATACTAGAAAGGATCTGGATCACCATCTATAGTTATTTATGTGCCATTGTAAGGGAATTTAAGACACTAATGATACATGGAAGGGACTGCCTTCATGGCATGAATCCATGGTCTACCTAGCAGAAGGTTATAAGGGAGGGTGAGATCCAAGACCTGGAACTTTGTCTCCATTACTACAGGACCAATTCTGATAGGAAGTGTTACCACCCCCTTTGATTTTCTTTCCTCATCATCATAAGCTTTAATGATAATACTTTTGGTTGTATCCACGCATGCTTCTGAGATACCTAAAGCCTTAATTAGTTTTAAAGTGCACAAATTTAACCCTGCTCCTTCGTCTACCAAAACTCGTCTTACTTTGGTGTCATCAACAAGGACTTCTAGATGTAAAGGGTCATTGTGGTTTGTCTTGTCAGTTGCATAGTCTTGTTCAGAAAATGTGGCATGGTGATTATTGGTCAAGTAGCCCACCATTTCTTGGAAATGATTGACATCAAGATCATTAGGGACTGTGGTGTTCTATAAAGCCTTATCGAGGATAGATCGATGATCAGGGGAAATACGTAACAATTCCAAGATTGAGATTTGAGCTGGGGTCTTCCCCAACTGGTCAAGAAGGTTATATTGTAACTTGGAAGGTTGGGGTGTTTTCTGCGATGGAGGGCCTTGGATAGTGAACTTAGTACGATGATTATTGACCACACACTTAGGATTAGTATTGATAATAATGGTATTGATATTCTCATCAGCAGCGCGAAGGCAATGAATGATTTTTCCACTATTATAATCATGCTTGACATTGGCATAGTTGGCTGACAGATTGGTCTTAGTACTCAAACTAGGGACAGTTCCTTTCCCATGGTCATGTAGTGGGTTAGAAAAGACTTGATGATCAGTGTTTGATGACTTCTATTTTTGTCCACTAACTTCAATGATTCTCTTTTCGACAAGATCCTGTATGATATTCTTCAGTTGTCAACAGTTTTGTAGGTTATGTCCTTTAGTTCTATGATAATCACAAAAGGCATTGTCATCCCACCAAGCTGGTTTAAATTGTCCCGGATCGTATTGTCTTGGTTCTTGCAGTTGTATAAGATTATGTTGTAACAGTTGTTTGAACACCAACTCAATGGGTTCCCCTAAGGGAGTAAACTCATGTTTTTGAAATCTTCTTGGTTGTGGATGTTGAGTATTTTGGACCACATTAGGAGGTTGATTGATAGCATTAAGCATGTTGGAAAAAGTATGAGGTCCTTGTAATGTGAGGAGAGGTCCTGCTTGTAGTGTTTTAGCATCAACCACCCCATCATTGGTGACATTTTTGTTGCGAGACCAGAATCTTTTTCTGTCAGTGGGGGTGTTTTGTACGATCAAGTTTCTATTAGATGTTGATGTCTTGAGTTCACCCTTTTCAATGAGATCCTTCTCTATTATAACCCCTTTTTCCACTAGTTCTGAGAAAGATGTACAACAATGTACCCTTAAGTTAATCCTGAGTTTTGCATGAAGATTTTCTTGAAACATTGTAACTTTTTGTTTTTGGGGTATCTCGATAGGACACCTACTAGCTATAGTTCTCCACCTCTGGAAGAAAGCAATGAATGTTTCCCCTTCATCTTGCGTTGTGTGACACAAGGTTGCTATATTTATCTCATGGTCTATGTTGAAGGAGAATTGCTCCACAAATTTCTCAACCAGTTCACCCCAAGATCTAATGCCAGAATCTAGACCCGAAAACCATTCTAGTGTAATTCCTACAAGACTTCTTGGAAATAGTCTCATAAGGTAAGTGGGGTCATAAGCGACATCTATGCATATGGTAGAAAATTCCCTTATATGTTCTATTGAATTTCGTTTGCCATTGTACTTAGGGAGATTCAGTATGACATATCCGTGAGGGAAAGGGGTCATGTACAATGATCTATCAAAGGGGAATGGGCATATGTCCTTTGTCGAAAATGATTTCTTAGTTGACACCGACATGTTATCCATTTGCATTTGAAATGCATGCATTTGTGTTTGCAAGACGTCAACTTGGGTCAAAGATGTGCTAGGGGGATTATGCGGATCTGTGTATGTGTTCTAAAATCCAAAGTCTCGTGATGGGTTTCGATTAAACATTGGCATCTGAGGTGGATTTGGATTTAGAATGTTGGTAAATGTGTTTTGGTCTTGAATCTACATAAATTGGTGTTGACCTGGGATCTGTGTAAACAGATTCTGAATACCACTTTGGGAAAAGGGATTCTGATTGGGAATCTGTGTAAATGATTGGTGTCCACCGATTTGAGAGAATGGATTCTGAGTACCAGTTTGGGAAAGTACATTCTAACTTAGAAACTATGTGAATGGATTTTTATTGCCATATTGGAAGGAGGGAATGCCCTCTGTTTGTGTAATCCGTGGTATAGTACTAGTGACTGGAGCACTAGGTATGGCCATTGACTGTGGTATGGTACTCATGATACTAGCATTAGGTATGACTGTTGATTGTGAACTTGTAACACTGACATAAGGTGTAGAGGCTAAAGTTTTAGGTATTTTACTCCCAACAAGAGGACCGAAGGGAGTGAATGATGAAGCCCCTATAGTGAAATTAAATCCCGATGTCATGCTAGATGTACCAAATGGGGACGTATGGACTGTCGTACTTTGTGTAGGTGTACTAGATTGCATAGTTGTGCTGACCTAAGGTATAGTAGTACTAGCAGTCATGGTATTTGTCCCTTGTGTAGGTTGAGTTTGTAAGGTGCTAATATCAAATCCTGGAGGTAAGGTAGCACCTTCAGCTAGCAATTTGGCTAAGTATCATTGTCGATCATTTGCTAGGTACTCATCTACAAAAGAGGCAAACTCAGGGTCTTGTGCGGCAGCCTCTATGTCTTCTACTGCAATATGTCCTTGAGTGTTTCTAGTGGTGAATTTGTCTAATAGAGTCTTATGAGGTCTTGAAGAAAATGGATTGATGAATTCGTTTGGGTTCGACATGTTTTCTCTCTCTCTTCTCTTAGACCTAGTTTCAACCATGTAAGACAAGCTCAATATGCGGGAAATGCAAAACTATATCTATGAGCAGTATGACCCTAGTCTATGTTTTTGGGATTTTTGTATGCAAAATAAGGAATGAGTGCAACTATTTTTTTGGTATTTTCTATGCGAATAAGGTATGTCTAAAATGATGCTATCCTAGGATGATAATGTCTAAGTATGCAAATTCTAAGCAAGCTTCTAAGGTAGTCAATTTTGTGAACCTAAGACAAAGGGACCAACTACCTAAAGTCTAACCAAGGCGTCAATTTAGTTTAAGTCAAGGAACCAATATAGGATGAGGATCAAAGACAAGTTGAGTTTCCTAACTAGACTGATGAGCTAGGAGGACTCTGTGTAGGACAAAGGATATACTGATAAAACTAGGTTCAATGACAAATTTCGTTGACACTATGACTTTTCTAGAGTGTAGATGGTGAACTAGTCCTAAAGTTTGTAAAAGTGACCTTTCTAGAAGTTTAATGCAAGGTAATATGTATTCTAAGATGAAACTAAACTCTGAATGAAGACAACTATGGTAATGACTAAATGAACCTAAAGGATGCAAAATTGAGCAAATTGTTTCAGGTTTCTGTTCAAGGACTATTTGTGTAAAGATAATTGAAACTGGTATAATCGTGTTGACTGGACAGTGACTGTGAATTGTGGTTTTCTGATAATTAGATAGATGCGTCTCAGGAATTGACAGTTGCGGTTCAAGTTAACAGTTGTGGTTTTCCAGTGATCAATTGCATTTCTTTGGTAAAGTTCAGTGTGACTCTGACAGATGTGGTTAACCTTCTAATAGATGCGACTCGTAATGACAGTTGCGACTCAGAATATAACGCATGTGGTTTTTTGCAAAGCAATTGCGAGCTAAACTGGTAGATGCGACTCTACGCTAGACAAATGTAACTAATACTGATAGATGCGACTTGTGATAACATATGTGACTCAAAAATTAATAGATGCGACTCCTAATAACAGATGCGACTTAAGATTTAACAGATGCAACTCTAAAAATCAATTGCAACCTTCTGGTGAACAGTTGCAACTCTCTATGTATTTTCAATGATAAGATTTAAACTGACTCCATTTTCTATGATCAAATTCTGACAATCAAAGACAATCATAAGACAAAGTGTTTTTAGTTTTGATTTTGGACTCAAAGAACGTTTAAGTTGATAACAGACAAGCACATCCTAATAGGCCAAAGGCCTAGGGTTTGTATACTTGGTATAGCCCACCTTTTATACCCCGGATTGGTGATAAACACCTTTCCTTCTCTAGAGCGGATAGCTTAGAAATTTGGTGGCATTGGCTCCCCTCCACGGCTCATTAACGTCTTTCAAGCACACCAATTTCAAATTCTTTGGGTAATGACCTCCCAAGAACTGCTATCTCTACTCAAGGGGATCAGTAGTGAGTATCTTCAGGCATGATACTGTACCCTACACTATACCAAGCAACGGCCACAAATAGGTTGGTCTCTAAAACAAAAGGTATTTAGTATGGGCATTATGTTCGTGGAGCATGATCCATACGGCAAGAGTCCCCTTTCGAATTCATCTCGTCGGAACCATACTTGTGATTCTTGGGTTTTCCCCAAGAACCCACTTTTATATACCGACTGGAAGTCCCTCGGGTTCAGGGTGCTACCAGTCTGAGTCATCCTAGGGTGAGTACCTTTTCCCACCAGAACAAGCCCAAGTTCTAGAGTTGGTAACCGTTTCTCTTACACCCAGGATCGCACGGATGTGCAAGGGGAGAGGATACTTCGATGTACCAAGTCGTGAGGGTAACCAAACTTGTGCTTTCACACCAAACACAGTAGACACTTGTTAATTTTAAACCAAACAAAATATTTGCTACGCTACCAAACAATCTATTTCAAAATTAACTAGGGTCTTCGACAAGCGCCCTGCAGAAAAACTCGTTAGTAGTTTTCAATATCGTCTTCGTCAATCACCCTGCAAAAGCTTGTTAACTCCAAAAGGCCACACACTGTAAATCAGATATTAGTAACACACAAATTAATTGAAAATTTCAGATTTCCAAAAACAAAAATAAAGTTTACCAGTCAATTGCATCGCTGTGTTACCAGTCAGATGCATTGATATTTTCTTCAATTGCAGCTTGGTATTCACCATTCAATTGTGGTTTAGGAATTGTCAGATGCATCGTATATTGTCATATGCATCATTTTTGGTGTCAGATGTGTTTCAGGAATTCAAATGCGTCACTTCATCAAACTGATGCGTCGTTCCATACGAAAAATCTACAAAAATCAAAAATAAAAGATCTACAGATTCACGAAGAAGGTGTCTTCACGTCGGGTTCACCAAATGTAATGCCAATAAAGTGCAAGGGAAACAAATTAGAAGCAAACATGCAATACTAAATCTAAATGCAAATCTAATGTTAAGCAACAAAGAACAAAGGAAAGTAAAATGTAAACAAATTGAAACAATCTCACCAATTTCAAACGTATTTCCATGATTCATCTCGATTGCCCTTCTCCATTTTTCTTGTGTAGTATAATTGCCCTTAGATTATTAGTAATTCATGCAAGTATAGCCTAAGATAGTGATTAGCAAAATATCGAAGATTTAAGATATGTGCTCGCAAGATTCGAAAAGAGATTTCAATTTCCAGAGAGAGGTTGGAATGAAGAATGACAAATCAATTTATAGAAAATTGATTATTCGAACAACAGGCCATGATTGAAAGATCAACAGACGGTTGAGATCGACAGATTAGACATGCATTCTGATAACTGTCAATAGTGACATGAGTGATACAAACTAGAAATAGAATTAAATATTAAATAAATGATTTAATCTTTAGTTCGGTATTCGAAAATAGAAGAAATATCTTTGCATGACAAAGATAAAGATTGATTAAATCAACTCCTGTTCGAATGCACACACAAATTTTAATTAATTAAATAGGAATATTTAATTAATCTGCATGTACACGCAAATGAGTTAGAACTGGACGATTGAATGATTTGATGAAGAGATTACTCGAGAATGCCACTCAGACATTAAATCAAGAGTTAACTGGGTGATTAAAATAGATGTCGAGTTGAGTAAAAGTGAATACTTAGATAACTCACATAATTATCTAAAATATAGAGGAATGTGTTAAAATAGAATTAATGAATCAAATAATTCATTTAATTCAAGACTCGATATTTGAAGAATAATTAAATAAATAATATTTATTTAATTAAGTGATGAAGGGATTTAAATGAATAATTAAATAAATAAAGAATTTATTTAATTATAGTTGAAGTATGATAAAGAGTAAATTAAATAAGAATTTATTTAATTTAACAAGAAAAATAAGGTTAATTAGTAACATAGTTAAATAAAAGGTGTTTATTTAATTAATTAGATAGAATAAAGAAAATTGTGAATTAATTAAATAATTAAGATTATTTAATTAATAGAAGAATTGAAGACTATAGAGAATAATTAAATAATTGACATTATTTAATCATAACCATGAAGAATACGAATTATGAAGAATATTGAAGTCGCAGGCCTAAACCATATTTCGGTGTCTACACCTATATCAAAATTGGAAGGTAACTTAGCTCCTTGATTAGCTAATGAAAGAAAATATCTTTCTTTGTTTCATTCTAAAATCCTTTCCATAAAAGTATGGAATTGGGGATCCTACTCTACTTCTTGAAGTTTTTCTTCTGTTATCTCTTCAAGATGAAATGGATTCTCTTCCTTCTCACTATTATCACCCATTTTGCTTGTGGTACTTTCTCTTTCATCTTTTTCTATGTGCTTTCGAGATCTCATGACAACAGGCATAAGCTTTGCCCCAAATTCTACTAACTTTTGATCAAAAGAATGAAATAGTGCAATTTTTGATGGTTATGAAAGTCAGGATAGAATGAAGATTCTATGACTTAAAATATTTCTAGTCTTTAGCTCGTGTTTTTCCCTAATTGAAAGGATGAAAATCTTGTTGGCGGCAATTTAAGCAAAAGATCAAGAAAAAATGATTTTGCACTTTATGAAGTTTGATCGTAGCTTCATAAAAAGATGGATTTGTGATAAATGCCTAATGTGATTGAGTTCTCTATTGCAGAAATTGATTCAAACGAGTAGAATATTCAATTGTAGGTTGGGGAATATAAGAAGAACGAATACGCTGACTGTGGTTGTGCCTTTGAGAAAGGGCTCTTCTTTGAAAGAAAATCTCGTGAGTATAATAGTTCTACAACATAATCATCAGTGAAACCTCTAACACAGTCATGATATCGATGGATAAAGGTTCTATGTTTAAGTAAAACCTTTCGACTTTGGTAGAAGAATCGTCTTTTCTTCAATAGTTTCTTGTAGCTAAGTGGTTTCTTTGGCTTTTTGATTCATTTGAGAATGGATTTCTTAACAAAGGTTGTGGATTTCCAATCTCTTAACATGAGAGTAATGAATGTAATTGTGAGTTTTGGATGATCTTTACTGAATTAATGTTTTGAAAATACATCAAGCAAGTTGTAGAATAGTTGTTTTTAAGTCCTATACTAAACATCAAGTGTATGATCAAAATGTTTTTCAAAAAAAAATTTCACAAGTTTTACACATGACAGATAGTTCAAGCAGACTCACTCTTAGTACTCAGGTAGGTCACCATAATAATCAACAGCCCACATCTTAAAACTACGTCTACTCACATAGTCGTGTCACCCCCGAAGGGGCGCCCGTGTTTTATTCTTTTCTAGGTGCGTACTTAGAGTGACAGAAGTGGATACCGGATCCCCTGAGCAAACAATCCTTGCAGTTATATGGTGAATATCTTGGGGGTAGATTCTTCCCTCCCCTGCAGTGTGATTATTATGATGTTCGAAAACTGACTTCGGCTGGATACTACACTAAGTTCGTAGTAAGGGTTTTGTTCGGTGCTGCAAATGATAGACTCCCTCGAGAGACCTCCCAACCTTTAGAACAAAGGCTTTGGGGATGGTTATCTTGCACACTACCATCAAAAGAGGGTTTCCCCATATTTGCTTTAAATTTTATAGTGGGGCGAAATAGTCTGGCTTTGGCTTGAACCCACTTGAGTCGTTCCTCTTGGGTGAGTACTTTTTTCCACAAGAGTAGGCTCTCTAAAGGATGTAATTAAAACAGTAAATTTGCATGAAATTGAAAAGACAAGTCTAGTATTTTGATCACCTAGTTAAGGGGAGAGCATAGACCTATTGCCATAGACAAAGCAAACAAATGTTCTTTTTAAAACCCAAATCACAATGATCTAATCTAAGTGAAGATATTGCTTCACAAAACAAATTGTTTAATTTTAATTGCAAGATCATTGTGTGGTGACTATCCTAGATTGTTTCATTCTAAACTCTATGTCTATCCTAGGATTGATTCATTTTCGAATTAAGTGACTATCTTAGGATTGGTTCATTTTTTTTAAAGCTCTTACTGGCCACGGTCGTGTTAGATCCAGTCGAATCCTACTTAAGTTACAGATTACAGTTGCAGACTTAGAAATTCTATGCTAAAATATAAAAAAATGTGCTAAAAAAGACATCAAGAGCGCTAAAACAAAAATGCTCTATGAAAATAGTAAAGAGCACTACAAAATCAGTAATGGGCGTTGCAGGATCAGTAATGGGCACTGTAGGATCAGTAATGGGCGCTGCAGGATCATTAATGGGCATTACAGGATCAGTAATGGGCATTGTAGGATCATTAATGGGCACTGCAGGATCAGTAATGGGCACTGCAAGATCATTAATGGGCACTGCAGGATCAGTAATGGGTGTTGCAGGATTAGTAAAGGGCGCTATAATAGAGTTAAAGAGCGCTAAACTGGGTGTGATCTATGTTGAAGCGTGTTTGATGCGCTAATACGCTCTTTTAGCCATAACCATGTTAGAAAAACCTGTGAAAAGATGTTAAAATTGGGGCAAGAGCCCCACGGTGGGTGCCAAAAATGTGTGGGAAATGTTAGTATCAAAATAAGACAACAAAAACACACCAATACAACATTAAACTAAAGAAAATCTAAATAGAATTGAAATCAAAGAAATCAAACAGAGCTTCTTCATAATCGTTCCATTGTCCTCTATCTCCAGTGATTTGCTTGAAGCTGATGCTCTCAGATTGTGTAAGCAAAGCTTCTCAGAATGGCAACCTGCAGAACGAGTATGCAAAGGGAGAGTACTTCTCTATCCTATATGCTGGTGGAGTGAAATGTTGATATACGGATATGCACAGGGGCTGTAAATTGTGAATCCTATTGAAGCTATGATATGAGGATGATAGGCCATGATATAGATTTCTAATATGCTAAGCTATGCTTTGCTATGATTCTAGAGGCTATGGGTGTTGGAAGGCTGATTGACTATAGTTTTCTCATACGCAAGCTTCTCCTTTTTCAGAGACCCGGCAGTCCCTTTTATAGATTTTCACAAGCAAGAGCCTGGCTGGAAAAGATCAATGGCTATGAGATTGTTTGGTAAATTTGAATGGTGAGAGATGAAGAGGTTGAGAGGAAGATGGAAGATGTTGGGAGGTTGGAGAGAAGAATGGAGGTTTGTCTTCAACCCACGAGAACAACTTTGCTCAGAAACAGAGAAATTTGTTTGATTTTCTATTTTGAAGTTGTTTCACGGTTGTTGTAGATAATCCAAATTAAATAAATAAATTTATTTAATTTTATGTGATTTTGAGGATTTAAAAGATTTTTGAAATATTTGATGTGAATGAACATTAGAAGATTTAATTAAATATTTGGGATATTTAATTGCGATGTGACTTTAGAATATTTAATTAAATATTTAGAATATTTAATTGTGAATGGAATTTAGAAGAATTTTAGAAGAGAATAATATTTAATCTTTATTTGAATAAAATATTCAAGCCAAGATTATATGATAATTAATATAAATAAATCATAATGTTTATTTAATTAATTTAAGAAATGGATAAGAAAAGTGATTAAATAAACTTATTTATTTAATCAAAATGAAAGAATGAACAATATAAATAAATTATTTAGATTTATTTATACACAGATTGAATTCAGAGATTTAATTAAATATTAAAAATATTTAATTAATTACCAGACTATTGTGATGTGACCATTTTTAGGTGTATACAGTAACAAGCCTTGAAAAGTGTTAATAAGAAGCAATATCCAAAGAGCAAATCCCAGACATGTAAAAAAATGGAAAAACCTCCCCTTCAGTGACCTTCTTAGTTGTCAACTCCCTATATCCCCTGAAGGCTCATTAGTGTTTAGGAGCATTTGGAAAGCATGGGAGCATGTTAAAGATTTCATAATTAACTCCTAGTTCTCTCAGGGAAATAATTTGTACACACAAAGGTCTATTTGGTGGAATCTCAAACATAAGGAAAAGCCTTTGGCTCTCCTATAGGGATGCTTGACCAAGGACTAGAACAACAAAGGAATAAAAAACTTCTCAGACATTCTGAAAGATGGTCTTCTAAAAGATTGGGCTCAAGTGAGGATTGAATTTAACATCCCTAAAACTCAATGGAGAACCTACTCTATTGTAAGAGAGGCTTGCAAAGGAATGAACTAGCCAGTAAATAGAAATTTTAATGCAAATTAGTTCAAGGAATTTCAATGGACCAATAGTACCATTATTAATAAACTCAATGCAAAAACTATCTACAGTACTCTCACTAAGCAGTAAGAAACATATGAGTACCTGAACAATAGGTGGAATACTAACATTAGCAGCAATGAGTAGTCTAAAATTATTTTAAATAATCGGTTAAAAATAATTGAGCCAAAGAAGGCTTGCTTCAGATGGCTCTTGATCTTCCACAAATTGCCCTATAAAATAAGTTCTAATGACATTGAAATCTGAAAATTGTGCAGGGTACTGGAGACAATAAATCATATTTTTTTATTGTGTATATGCAAAAGAGATATGGAATTTTTTTTGTCACAACTTAGATGTTTGGAACACTAATGGAAAACTCAAATTGGAAAATATTCTTTTATTCAAAAGTAATAAATTTGGCAAGGAACAATCACTATTTTGGTCTTGTGTTTCCACTGAAATTTTGTGGAATATTTGGAAAGCACGAAATGATGAAATATTTAATGGGAAACTAAGGGCACTTATTGAGTCTACAAAAAGAATCACCTTGCACAATATTGCTTTGCAGGTTACCATGACAGTGAAGGTGTCAAAATTCAAGTTGCTCAAGTTTTTGGAGGAAGGTACTTTGTAAATAAATCTTCAGGAAGTTAGATTTGGACACACTTGGCAGGTAGGGAAACCAAGCTCAGAAATTTTCCTCCATGCTTTGGAAATATTTTAAAAAGGATGTCAATGAAAAGGTGGCCAAGGATGCTCAGAAGGAGGACCCTCCACCACTACTTAGGCCTAAAGACTTCACCATGGAGGAGATAGAGGCAAAAGAAGCATTGTTGGGTATGAAACATCTGACTGGTAGTGAGGAATTGACCTCTTGATATGGAGTAGATGGTTGGGTTTTTTGGGACATGGAATACCTTTTGGCTTTGATGGTATGGATAACCTATGTGCTGATAGCATCTTGGGAAGGTTACAACATGATCCACTAATGCATTTGACTGCAAAATACGACGAAACTGTCCGACAAAATATGTAAAATTTGATGTTCGTCGGGTGCTTGTAAAATTTGATGTGTAATTTCCAATTGTTTCGAAAGTTTATCCCCGACATCCGTCGAAATATCGACGAACCTGGTGTTCGTCGA
>VDFB02140587.1:0-11337 GCA_007258455.2 Sequoia sempervirens
CTTAAGCTTTGCTTTACATTTTTGTTCAACATGGCCCTTGCATTTGCCATTAATAGATTGTGGTGTTTCATTAGAATCATTGACTACTAATGTCTATTGCTTAGTTCCTCTAACTAAAATCTCACCAATAAAGATTAGTTTTTTTCTTTTCTTGCTAAAGTTGCTCACAAAACTTATCAAATGTTGGTGCCACATAAGTAGTACCCAAAGTACCTTATTGTGTGCACTGATGTGAAACAACATTGAGTAATGATGACCTAGTTTTGGCAAAACACTCATAATCATTTTTTATTAGACTTTGTTTCATTAGTTTTTGCAAGAAGTCTAAGTGTTTAACTTAAATGATGAAGTTCTAAATTAGAGGGTAGACATCTAGTTTAAAAAATCCAAGCTCATTTTCCAAAATTTTGCATGGGCCAAAAAAAATTGCTTTCCTTAATTTATAAAAAATAATCCCATGTATTCTTTATATTTTTCTAAAACTAAATATATTTGCTATTAATCAAAATCTCAAATAGACATATAATTGGCCTAGACTAAAGAACTTCCAAAAATAACCAGAATGATGTTAAGAAATAATAGACTTTAATGTTTGATCTATAATCTCTTTAATATTCTTATCCTAATTGTAAATTAATTAATTTATAAAATTAAAAAATATAATTATAATAATTGTAGTTAGTTGAGGGCTTTGGGTTTGTCACATGTAGCTCGTAAAATCAATTTTCTTCGTCTGTGTTTACCTGGTTGTTGATCTATTGGACCTAATTTGTAAGTTGGAGAGATTATAAGGGAGCTCGCCCTCTCAAAGAATTAAACTTAGATCGTTGAACTAACCTAGTGATACCCCTCAATGACAAAAAAAAGAAAAAATAGAATAATTGAAAAAAACTTTAAAAAATATAATATCCTTCAGTACCTCACATGAATCTTGATCATATTTAAAATCTGTTGCAAAATCCCTTTCTACTATCAAAAAAATGATGTAAACGGAAAACCAACTCATTGGCAAAAGTGAATTGTCCTAATCAATTTGTGGTTTTACGTGTTGTTAAAGAAAAATGTATAGTGGATAAGGAAGGCTTATTTGCACTGAAAAACCTTTACTCGTATTTTAAATTGACACTTTGGTGGGCATGATTATGCTTCTCAACGCAGCAGGAGTCCTGTCGTTATCAAAGTACTTTTGCTTTTACGCTGGATTCCTCTCACGTTACGTTTGATGTGACTTTACTAAACCCTAAATTCGACGGTTTCCCCGTCACAAATCACTTTTTTAAGGGACGGTTAACCAGTCAACATTGTGTTCGCTAAGTTGGGACAACTCAGGGTAAAACAACATCCGAAATCAGGTAAATAAATCTACATTTACCATAGGCCTACTCTTTTAAATTTGTTTTTACCGTTTGTCCAAAAAACTTCCAATCATTGCCCACTTAAAAAATAAAAATAAAAAAATTTACAGTCATGTGATAGTTTGGCAAAATAATAATAAAAAATCTTTGTAGTTTGAAAATAAAGTAAACGTGGGATATGATAGGTATGAGCTTTTTGTTTTATTTTTATTGTTAGGTTTAATGTCAAATTCACACCAATTTTCAATTTGATATTTGTTTAGTTAGTTGAGAGTAATAGATAAAGTATTTATTTTGTATATATTTTAGGATAAGATTTTGGTATGATTAGGATATAATATAGATATGAATTTTTCTTAGTCTATAAAGATAAGCATTTTGGAATTCAATAGTTTAAGTATATTTATATTAGTATACAAATCTTAAATACTTTTAAATGATGAGATATATCATTCTAGAATTATTTTATTTAATTCAATAATTCTTTTGTTTTGTTTTTATTTTTAAAATTTATATTTATTATTAAATTTAAATTAATATATTTTTATATACACAATCTTGATATATAAAAATAATAATTAAAAAATATTCTTTAGAAAAAATATATTTCTACTCTTTGTTTAATATAATTTGATTATTATAAATTAAATAACAATTTAAGTTGAAAAAAAAACATTTGATCGGTTAAAAGATGAGCTAAACCTAAGATAATTTAATCATTCTCCTTGATCTTTTACATCAATGAACATTGAGCTTATCAAAAGATGAACTAATCTCAAGATAATTTGATCATTGTTGTTATTATAAAATTAATTTGATCATTAACCTTCGTTAACATGTAGCTTATCAAATTAAGTCAACATGTTTGAGCAAAATATTTGGCAGAATGATGAAACGCCATTTCTTTATAAATGCAAATCTTTATAAAATTAAGGATATAATCGGTTTAAATATGTTTAAAAAGGAGTTCTATACTAGCTAGTGGTATAATAGATTTATATATAATTTGCTACCGACAAAAGACCTGCAAAAAGACACTGTTTATTACCATGACTTGTCTAGAATTATAAATGATCTCCCTTGACGTGGCACTGACTTTGTCTGTCGCATCTCCTTTGACTTTCGTGTAACATTTTCTCTGGGATCCCGGCAAGATGGAATACATACGAATTTTCCAACATTATAAAAGATAGCCAGTGCGAACAACGTTTGCTCTGGAAGAAGAAGCGATTGGCTTTTCTGTAACTGTGGCTAGATCTTCATGTCGACCTTATCAATGGTAATTCGAATTCAGTCGATTGTATTTATATTGTGTTTTATCTTTATTTGTGAGCTCAAAGCAGATAAATGCCACCACAAGTGCGGAGAGATGCACATTCCCTATCCCTTTTCAATCGCAGGAAAAGGAAAGCGCTGTGGTCTGCCTGGATTTGAAATCAACTGCGCGTACAATCAGAGTTTTGGAACTACGCAGCCGATTCCCTTTCTGTCCCTTCCTTCTGGGCAAGTGCAAATTTTGAATTTCTCTCATGATCATCTCCTCATTAACGCAACCCAATTTCTCGCTTCCACATCCAAATGTCTAGGCCAGCCAAATATCACAGAAATCACCATTTCTGTGGAAGGGCCATTCCAACTTTCTACCCAGAACAAGTTTGTTGTAGTTGGGTGTGAGACGTTGGGCATGTTTGGCAAGTTTGATGGTGGTAGTTACACTTCTTTGGGTGGATGCTTATCTGTCTGTCCTGATTCTCCCACTTTTTCCAGCTGCAATGGGGATGGTTGCTGCCAAACTTCTTTGCCTTCAAACTACACAGATTATCTCATCTCTGTAACGAATCTCTCGTTATCACAAAATAACTACGAGATAACATGTAATTATGCTGGAATACTTGATCAAAATAGTTGGGGTTTGATTTCTAAATCAAATACCCCCAACTTGAACTATGCATATGCTTACATAAGTTTGAATTGGAGCATTCCAAATGATACATGCATCTCAGCTAGACTGAAGGGTTCATACCAGTGCGTTCCAGAAGCAGCGTGCATTGATCTAGGATGGGGTTATCGATGCAATTGTAGGCCTGGTTTCTGTGGAGATGGGTACTTCAATGGCACCCGTTGCACAGGTATTGTGTTTGTGTTCTCGATTTATTTACTTCAAGATTTTGAGTCACCTGATGTTTTTCAAGGTTAAATTTCATATTTTATTTCCGAACCTTTGCAGATATCGATGAATGTTCAGATCCTAGTTTGAATAAATGTTACCCTTCGTCAGAAGGAGGGAGATGTGAAAATACAAAGGGCTCTTACAAGTGCTCTTGCGCCAGAGGCCACGGAGATGGCACCGAAGATGGCACCCGTTGTTCTACAAGAATGTTTGAGACTTTACCAGTTGCCATAGGTACAACTTTGAAGCAACTTTTTTTGCATTATTGGACAATTGTATTATGTTTTCTATAAGTTAAAATGTTAATCTTGTTTTGTATTTTGGAGTCCAGGAGTTTGTGTGACGCTAGTGGCTGTGCTTATCGGAGGGGGTGTTGTGTTGTTGATTTTGAAGCGCAGAACAGAAAGGCTTTTCAAGCAGTACAACTTTCGCCACAATGGGGGAGCTCATTTGCAGAAATTAATTTCATCACAGGCAGATGGAGTGAAAATCTTTTCCTTAGATGAGGTTGAGAAAGCAACCGAGAGTTTTTCTCCAAGTTTAATCTTGGGATCCGGTGGTTATGCCACGGTTTACAAAGGCACACTTTCTGATGGGACTCTTGTGGCTATCAAGAAGGCTAATTCTAAACAAGTTGATTCCAAAGATATCAAGGAGTTTATCAATTAAATTGTTATTTTGAATCAAATAAACCACAAAAATGTGGTGAAATTGTTTGGTTGCTGCTTAGAGACTTCTGTGCCTTTATTAGTGTATGAATATATTTCCAATGGGACCCTATTTGATCATCTATACAGTGACAAATATGAGAACCACCTTCACTGGGAAAACCGCCTCCGCATCGCTACAGAAACTGCAGAAGCATTGTCATACTTGCACTCTGCTGTTTCAACACCTATTGTGCACAGAGATGTGAAATCTTCCAACATTCTACTAGATGATGCATATACTCCCAAAGTTACAGACTTTGGATTGTCTCGCCTCGTGCCAACGGACCAAACACACATCACCACACTCGTGCAAGGAACATTGGGTTATTTGGACCCTGAATACTTTCAAACAGTTCAGCTGACAGAGAAAAGTGATGTCTACAGCTTTGGAGTTGTCTTGGTGGAGCTTTTGACGGGGCTGAAACCTGTTTCTGGAAGCAGAGCAATTTTACATTTATTTCCCAATACAAATAGAAGATCAGGCTAGTTGGATATCACCGAAACTTAGATTCCTCGGCTCAACAGAGGAGGCGGGGTAAGGAATCGATGAAAGTGGCGGCACTTAGCCAAAACCTGTCCCTGGAGGGGGAGGTAGTGAGGCTGACAATGGCTGAGGTAGTCCAGGAGCCGCTGCGGACTCGGGCGGAAGGGGGAAGGGGGAAGTCGGGACCCGCGGTTGAATTCTGATGCAGCGTGAAGAAGAATTGGTTTCTCTTAAAAAGTGAATGATGACCAGATAATTGAAACGAGGCACCTATACCACACAGCTATCATTTGAAGAATTTTTATTTTCATTGTTAAATTAATGCCTCAATGGTTACCAGGCCATTGTCTGTAAAACTTTTTTGTGGCTGCCGTACAGCTTTGTGTGATTAAATTATGCAGCTTTTAATTCAAACAGACTAAAACTTATGAATGGACTCTGATCAAACGTGCTGCCTAACGGTAACGATTCCTTCCAAACTATTTGGTATGCGTCCACACCATTCTTTCACCACCTTTTTTAAATATTATCTCTTCAATTAAGCAAGTGATGATCAACTGCTTTCAAATTTTTTGGCACGATGGGTGCCTGAATCGTTGGATAATTAATTGATGGATGTTTTTTTCATTTACAATAAAAAAGCATTGAAACTTCCATGTAAACGGCAACCCTTCTAATAATTATGTTTCCTTATAATAAATATAACTATAGATATCTCAAATATTGCTATCTAAAAAATTATACATTTATTGTATTTTGTTTTATTTTAAATGTAAGTTTATGAAGTGGATTTTTATACTTGTGAAATTGAGTTAGCGTGCATAATTAAATCTAGACCTATAGACATTAATTAATAGGAAATTGGTGAATGTATCAAGTGTCTCATCTCATTGTAGTTATGTCTCAAGTAAGGTCATGTATATAGACATTGTTTGGGAATTTGCTAAGCAAGGATCAACTGCCTTTTGCTCAGTGTACCCTTAGGTGAACTATGTAATGTCCCCAAGTTTAACAATCCTAGAAAACAGAAACATCAAATCAAGATAATATATTTTTTTTTACTGATCCATTAATTTGTTTATGTAAATTGTTTTAGGGTCCTATCTACCATAAATAAACACATAATTCACTAATCAATTTATTTCAGTTTGTATCAATTTAAGAATAAGACAAAATATTTGCAATGAACATTTTGGCCATTACCTAACATGATCAAGAATGACTTCTTACCCTCAAGCGAAATGGATCTTTACCTCATTCCTCTTCCTAGCACCATGGGATGGGACATTTATTGTGCAAGGGCGCATGTACAATCTTGTGTTGGACACCCTCAAGGTTTGCTACCTGTCTTGGGCTCTGTCCAATCATTGGATCGATTTACCCACCTCTCCCTTCGCACATCCCTATCCTTACCTAGTGTTAAGCACAGGAAATGGGTCTGGGATCTATTTCCTTAGTAGTAAAGACTTCATTCTTCATAGGTCCATTGTCATGACAGTATTATTGCAGTTTGATAAGTAGTATACTTAAATTGCATATTGTCTTAATGTGCATATTAATCATAATAATCTGTTAATTATATCTATTGATTGAACACGCCTTGATACTCATATTGTATTTTACAAGTTTGCATTCTATCAGGGATTTGTACTTATGCAGAATTCATTGAATTATATCCCTTACTTGACAGATTTGTAGATATACATAGTTACACAATTACTGTTTGTAAATCGATATGCATAACTTTCATATTGTTCTAGGTCATATTCACAATTTATCATAGATTTTGGTATTGGTGATACTTATTGGTTATTGGATGAGATACAGATTAAACATTCTACAGAATCCTCATGTCAACATTAAGTGGTATGTGATTGTGTAAGTATTGGGTTGGAGATACTTACCTCTATTCACACTCCTGGGCAGATTTCTCCAAATATTTTCGTAGCAACCGGATATGCTCCTTCCTCCATGCGATTTCTCTTATTTATAATTTCACCGGCTCCTAAAGTCGGGCCAATTGGAATCCCTTCAGACGTATGCTTCCTGGGTTGATGCACCTTCTTCCTTAGATACGATAATGGTCTCTTTTTTTAGTTTCTCCTCTTCCCGATTGATGATTCTTTTATTCCCTTATGCGGTGATTTTGAATGCTCTTTAAAGACCTGCAGGGACGTGTTCTTTTCGACTTGCCGGCCGTCGGTTAGGAGTCACCACCTTCCCAAAGATGCCTTGGTTATACTAAGATGCATCTAAGTCTTATGGCACTTCATTAAATTTATTATTTCATGAATATAATCTCATAAAATCGTTCTTAAATACAATGAATAAAAACATTTTAATCTCTTCATTATTTAATCATATTTTCATTAGATAAAGGAAATAAAAATCATAAGGATAATTAGTTAGAGTCATGACAGTTCCCCCCTCTAAGATTTGCTTGTCCTCAAGCAAAATTTCAAACTTGGATGCTTTAAAATTTCTTCACTTTCCCGTAGAATCTTCCTTAGGTAACCCTTCCATTTAATCAAATTTAAGGATAATTTTTGTTTCTCAGCTTTTTCTCCCTTACGTTTAGAATTGTTTGGTTCCAAAACAAGTTTGCCATAGATCATCCAGAGGTGGTAATTCTGTACATGGAGTAACTTGTTGCCCAAGAACCTTTTTAAGTCTGGACGCATGAAAGATATTGTGAATCTTGCTATTGCTAGGCAATTCCAACTCATAAGCTACTTCACCTATTTTCCTGAGAACCTTGTATAGCCCATAAAATCGAGGTTTTAACTTCTCTTCTCCACTTACTTTAATTGAAGATTGCTTGTAAGGTTGGAGTCTCAGAAAAACCAAATCTCCAACTTCAAATATTCTTTCAACCCGATTCCGATCTGCATAAATTTTTTGTTGATTTTGAGCATGATGAAGATTATCTTTGAGAGCTTTCATTATATCCATGCTTTGTTGTACGAAGTCTTTGGCACCTGGAACTCTGCTATCTTGAGGGGCTAATCTCCCAAAGGTAGTTGCTTCATACCTGTATAGAGCCTTGAATGGGCTCATTTTAATGGACATATGAAATGTTGTGTTGTAGCAATATTCTCCCAACTGCAACCATTTGACCCAAGAGTTATGCTGACCGGTGACATAATTCCTCAAGTATCCTTCCAACCATTTATTCACAATTTTTGTTTGCCCATCGGTCTGAGGATGGTAACTAGTACTTGGCATAAGATTAGTACCTGCGAGCCGGAAGAGTTCTTGCCAAAACTGGCTAAGGAAGCGGCTATCGCGATCACTGACTATATTTTGTGGTAGACCATGTAACTTGAAGATTTCCTTGAAAAACACTTCGGCTATTTGAGGTGCTCTATATTTGGTGGATACTAGAAGGAAATGTGCATACTAAGTTAACCGATCCACCACCACAAAAAGGCAATCCTTTCCTTGTACTTAAAGGCAATCCAATGATGAAATCCATTGAAACACTTTCCCACTTTTGGTCTAGAATAGGTAGTGGTTGAAGTAATCCTACTGGATGGTTTAGTTCTGCTTTATTTTTCTAGCAAGTCATACATTCTTGAACATATTTTCCCACATCCTTTTTGAGGCCTTTCCATGAATATCGTTCCCTTATTTGCTTGTAAGTTATATAATATCCAAGGTGTCCTGCCAAGGGGGAATCATGATATTCCTTCAAAATTTTCTCCTTAATCTTGGAGTGAGGCACAAGGAATATTCTATCTTTATACAAAATGATGTCTTCCACTACCTTAACTCACTATTGGGTGCATTTCCCTCATATTTCTTGAGCCTGTGGATCCTTGGTATATTCTGCAATAATGTCATTCCTCCAACTTCTGGTGATGTTGGTGATGGTATTTACTTGTGGGTGCCTAGAGAAGGCATCAGCTACCACATTATTAGTTCCTTTGACATATTCAATATCAAAATTGTAAGCTTGTATTTTGCTTACCCACTTTTGTTGGCGATCGTTCAAGTCCTTCTAATTCATAAAGAATCTTAAACTGTTATGATCTATCTTAATATGAAATTTCCCACAAACCAAGTATTGTCAGAATTTGGCCAAGGCATGCATGATGGCCAACATCTCTTTATCATAAATAGAATAGTGCCTTTCAGTTTCTGTAAGTTTATGACTTTCAAAAGCTATTGGGTGTCTTTTTTGCATAAGAACTCCAATTACCTCCCCTGAGGCATCACATTGAAGTTCAAATGGTAGAGTGAAATTTGGTATTGCCAAGACAGGACATGTACACATTGCCTCCTTGAGTTTTTTGAAAGCTTCTTGTGATCTTTCACTCCACACAAAAGCCCCTTTCTTGGTTAAGTCTATAAGTGGGGCGGCTATCCTTGAGAAATTCTTCACAAAACGCCTGTAGTAGCTACAAAGCCCCACAAAACCTCTAAGTTGAGTTAGGGTCTTTGGTTTTGGCCATTCCTTGATGGCTTTGATCTTTTCTTCATCAACACTTACTCCCTGGGCGTTGATCTTATGCCCTAGATAAAGGATCTCATCTAGGCCAAATTCACATTTTGAAGCTTTGGCATATAATGATTCTTGTTCCAATATCTCTAAGACTCCATCAATGTGCTTAAGATGTTCCTCCCAAGTTTTGTTGTAGATTAATATATCATCAAAGAATATTAGTAGAAATTTTCTTAACTGCTTTCTGAAAGTGTGATTCATACATGACTGGAAGGTGGTAGGGGCATTTGTCAGCTCGAAGGGAAGAACCAAGAACTCAAAATGTCCATAGTGGCATCTGAAAGCGGTTTTGGAGATGTCTTCCTCCCTCATTCTTATTTGATGGTAACCCGATCTTAAGTCAATTTTGGAAAAATACTTTGCACCATGTAGTTCATCTATGAGTTCATCCACTCTAAGAATGGGGTATCGATTCTTAATGGTCTTTTTATTTAGAGCCCTATAATCAATACACATTCTCATGGTTCCATCTTTCTTTTTAACAAGTACAACTGATGAGGCAAAGGGGCTTGAGCTCGGCCGGATGTGCCCCATTTAATTGTTTTTTCTATTTCTTCCTTGTACTTTTGTGGATGTCTATAAGGGGTGGTGATTACTGGTTTCGCCCCTTCTTCCAGTTCAATGATATGTTCAATGCCTCTCTTGCGTGGTAATCCAGGTGGTATGTCACCAAAAACCTTCTTGTGTTTTTCCATAAGGGGTTGTATGTCAATGTGAATGGCCTTTCCTTGAGGAGTTGACTTGTCTAAAATCATGCATTGTGCTGCCCATTCACCTTGTCCCCTATTCAAGATCCTTTCTATTCTTTTGCAAGAGACCACTTGTGGTGATCCATTGGGTAGTCCCTTTAAGGTAACTTCTTGTCCTTGGTGCTGAAAACGAAGTGTCAAGTTGGGAAGATCAAACATAAAACATCCCAAGGAGTAGATCCATGGAGTACCCAATATTACATCTGTATCTAGTGGTACCACATAAAAATCTTCTTTGATGGGGTGATTTCCCAAGATCATCTCTAGTTGGGGTACTACCTTTGTGCATTGGACCATAGTGCCTGTGGCTATGGCTGCTGCAAATCCTTTGAGTTCTTGAGCCTTTAACTTCCTTTTTTCAACCAATCTTTCATCTATGAAATTGTGAGATGCCCCACTATCTACCAGGGTGATGACTCTTTGGCCCTTAAGGGTACTCTTAATGCGAAATGGATGGTGTTTGGAAGTTTGTGTGATTGTGGCAAGAGTTACATGTTCATCTCCTTCATACTTTGCTTTCTTGCATATATTTTCTCTAGTCTCTTCATTAGTGATTGTCTCTAACTTGTGGACTCATCCATTCTTTTCGCATCTATGCCCGGGTGTCCATTCTGCATTGCAACGACGACAAAGGTTCTTCCTTTTGTTATCTTCTTTCTTTTCGCAAGTGTGCCCAAGCCCCCATGGGCCTTTACATGTGAAGCACAAACCCTTCTCTCTTAGCTCATCTCGTTCTCTTTTGGAGAGGGGATTGTGGTGTGGTTTATCTTTCTTGTGAGAGTGTTTGTTATGGTTACTTGGAGTTTTATTTCTTGCTGATGCAGATTCTAGCCTTAAGGCTTTTTCTATGGCATCCTCTAGATTCAATGGGTTAAGAGCACTTACTAGCCCTCTAAGTGATTCTGTGAGTCCTTCCACAAAAAGGTATGTGAGTCTATCTTCCCCAATTCCTGAAACTCAGATTGAGATTTTCTGGAATTCATTTATGTAGCTTTCTACTGTCCCTTGCTGTTTTAGTTGAGTGAGCCTTTTAAAATCTTCTTGGGGATGTTTCCTATCAAACCTCCTTATGAGTTTTTGTGAGAATTCTTCATAGGAAGTTATGTTTTGGTGGCCTAAGGTGAGGATTCCGTGGTGCCACCATTCATGAGCTAAGCCTTCCAAATGTAAGATTGCAAATTGAAGTGCAACTTCTTCTGTCATTGGGCTGAGTGTAAAATAGGCGTTTAGTTTTTGCAGCCAAGCATGGGCGGTGATCTTGTTTGAGCCATCAAAGTTGGGTAAGATTACTTTATTCATCTTATGCTTCGAGTCTTTATTTTGTGGCCCTCTTCCTTGCCTAGGGGTTTCATGACTTTTGGCTTC
>VDFB02140590.1:0-17459 GCA_007258455.2 Sequoia sempervirens
GGAACCATGTCAGATAAAATTCAACACAAGAGAGTCACCAAATCACAATGTCTTTACTTGCATTAAATCACCCAAAGTAGCAACAATTCCAGTCTTTTGTTACAACACTTGCTTGAAAATGATACTACCTCCTAACTCTAACTCTTGCTATATTGCTTAATTCGCTCCAATATAAAACAATCTAGCCCTTACAAATGAGGTAGAATGCCATATTTATAGAAACTCTTAAGATATGTCAGCCCAATTAGGGTTTACAATAATAAATAGCTACAAAACAAGTCAGCCAAGAGGAATTCAAAATAACACAAAGTGAGCATTAAATGCATGTACTCCATCCAGGTTGGCTTGGGGTCTCCAACAAAGCTCGGTCCAATGCATGCGAAGGAAGAAGAGAAATAATAGGGAAGCACAAATTTTGGTGAAGCATTGTATTAACTGCCTTCCCCTTTACCCTTATCTCACTCCATCCTATCATGCACCATCAAAATATCCTGTCCAAGTCAGCTATAGGTGGAATAGCTAATACCTTAATTCTCCTTTCAATGGACTTAATATCTTCTCTTGAATTTTTTCCAACTTTATCCCAATCCACCTTCATGGTTTGATATTTATCCATTACTGCAATATATGTGGCTGCATCATCCAACTGATGTTTAGTGACTGGGTCTTCATTGACTGGAGAATTCACATCTCACCACCATTTTCTCAACTGCTCCAAGCTCAAATGCTTTGGCACAAACCTTTTTCTCCTTGTCATAACCTCAAAGAAAGAAATGCATTTGTTGTAGATCTCAATCAAGGTGTCCTCAATTTGTTTCCTAGACTTATAAACCTTCTTTAAAACCCTTTTCCTTATTTGAAAAACTTCAAACCATTCCCAAGGTTCTGCAGCTCTGGATGAAGTAAGAATTCCATCACCTACCAATTTGTCCTCAGTATATTCCATGATGGTTTTGGGTTTCTGTAATAGGAGATCCACATCCTCCTTATCCTGAGCTAGCACATTCCTTAACCAATCTATTGATCTCGTAGCATCTCCTTCAGTTGAAAGGATGTCCTTGATAGCATTATCTCCTTTAATTTGCACTCCCTGTAACCAGCTTGTTGTGGCAAGTGTAGTGGTTTTCATCTTCTCCAACTCAGTTATTGTTTCTTGTGGCAGGAAACTTGCAACAGATGATGAGGATTTGATGGATTGCAAGGGTTTCTTCAAATATTGTAGATATCTCTTGAGTTTATCATTCTTCTTATTCCCTAGATTATAGCACTAGAGCCTTCATATTCTTCAATCTCTTGTTCCATGGAAGTAGGGCCTAAATTTATAGTCTACACACTGTAATCACTACCAGTCACATCATCCTTATTCTTATCAGGAGCAGGAGTAGCAATGTGAACCACCCTATTATTTGCTTCATCTCTCTCAATCTTGGAGATAACCCTGGATTTCTTCTTTGCTTTACCCTTTCCTATATTGACCAATAATTCATCCTAATTGGGAGGAGTATCATCTACAACAATTTGTTTACTCTTTAACTCCTTGTCCAACCAACCTGGAACAGTAGAATTTGATTGTGCATTACTTTTTCCAACCTCATCTTGTTGATCCATGGGTATATCTTCATTCAAATCTTGTTTTTCAGGAATCTCCTCAACTTTATCTTCTTTTTCTTTATCATTCTCTTCTTCTTCATGTACCGGTGAAGGAGTCCTAACTGGAATTTCATCCCTTTGAGGAGGCCTATCCTCTTCATTTCCTATAGGTGAATCCTCATAATTCACCAGAGGAGACTGCAATACTCTCTTTATTTCTACCTCTGCACTACAAATTTCACCCTCTTGGAATTTTTCTTCTTGATCTTGATGACTCTCTGCCTCTTTAGATTCACCTAGTTCACTATGGGTCCTATGAGAAGGAGGAACGCTATCATGTTTTTCTATAGCAAGGGTAACTAAAGGAACATCCTTCCTTGGCACACTATCTTTGGGAGAAGGAGTTCTTGATCTTCTTATGTATACCTATGTCCTCTCTCTTGAACTTTCCACATTTATTACTGGTGGGTCAACTTCATCCCCTATCTTTGAGGTTTCCTTCTCCCTCTATGACAATCTCACTATTCTTTTTCTCTTTGGCATAGGAGCACTAGCCTCTTTTTCTTCCTTTCCAGCTTCATCCTTTGTTGACTTCTTTGTATTCGAAATGTGTTTCCTTTTCTTATCAATGGGCTTTCTTTGTTTCCCTGCCTCTTGTATTTCCTCCACTTGAACATCTTTAATCTTTATCTTGAAAGGTGAGCTCACCTTTCCATTACCTTTAGGATCCTGGTCAATTGACTCCTTAGAAGTGGAATGAGACTCCAGGTCTCCCATTAGATCATAGGTGCACACCTTCACTTTCCAACTCCCACATCTTGTGCTTGAGACACAACTTAGTATACTTGATCACTAGAGTCATGATCTTTTCTAATTTTGTTTTCTCTTCCTCTAGCCAATATATTTCTCTAACTGGTTTATCCTTCACAACTTCATAGTCATGGCCCTAAATCAAATCTCCATCATCTTCAACCTGATCTAGAATGTCCTTCACATTATATAGCCGGAATAAGTTCATTGGTAGCTTGGAGAACTTCTTCCTTCTAATTTCAAATTCATCACTATAATTGGCCCAATAATCCTCTATATCATCCTTATGACTATATTCCCTGTTGGCCATCTTTTGTGCCTCACCAGTCCTATCAAATCTAGATCTCTTGGAATGGAAAGATAAACCTAGAGTACTCATTTCTTCTTCAAAATAATAGGCCGAATTAATAGAGGGACATGCCTCACTACTACCTATCCTCAAAGGAAAATCACCACCAAATCTAGTTTTATGTTTATCCTTCTTTACAATTGCATCGAAATCACAAATCTTCCTTGTAACCTCTAGAAGTATAATGTGATCTATGGGATATCTAGAGTCATGGAGCCCCTAACAACCATCTATCCTATTATATGAAAAGTCATAAATGGATAAACGCTCCAAACCTTTGATTAAATTTTGCATTATCCGATTTGAACATGTTTGCACCTTGCATAGCGCGGTGATGTACATGGCGAATGCACATTCACCTCCAGCTTGAGTTACCTAGGTGTAGTTGTGGATAGACTCATAAATTACATCCTGTCAAACACACCCCTTGTACTTAGTCCTTTGTATGGATGGAACCTTGCAAGTGCATAAACCAAGTAGGAGGTCATTGTGAAGGTCTTCGTCTAGAGGACATTACACATATGTTCATGTATCATGGAACTTATAATGCCTGCACAATGGTAGTCAATATTCTGCTCCATCCTTACAATGACATGGAACATCCATTTTTCAAACACTCCCACACTCTTCAATCCTACCACCCTACTGAGAAGGGTAATAACATCATAGTATTCCTTCTTAAATTTAGCTCTGAATAGTTGCTTGGGTAGCTTGGAGAAGTGGGACTTAGGTTTCTCTATCCAAGAAGTGATGACCTATTGGGACTTGATGGTATCTTCATCATAGTACTTCTTCGATACATCCATATCAAAACTCACCACATGAGACCTGTCAGGCATGTCAAAGGTCTAGGCTATAGACACAAGATTAATATTTTCCACAATTCTTCCTTAAAGACCAACTATCCTTTGTGTACCCCTATCATAGTGTCTAGCAAATTTGAGCACCAACTCATAACACTGAACTACAGGAGGGAACCTAGCTACATGTGCCAACCCCGATTCCAATATCCTTCTGGCCAGCAAAGGGAGGTTCTGTGTTGCCATCCTTGTCTTAAACTCTTCATAATCCCACAATCCAACATTTATATCAGTGACCTCTGACCAGATGGAAGTCAGCTTGCTTTCTGGGATTCTATTCTTTACATCTATTTTGATCCTTTCTGCCTCAAAGATAGCAGACCCTTCAGCACTTGGATCCATTACTCTACCCTTGGTCCTACCAGCAACCGCTTGACTTGATTCAGCCTGCATTCAACAAAGAAACCATAATAAAGATCACATGAAACCAAAGCTAATCAATCACAAATGATATATTCATCTTCAATATAAGTCCCATGATGAGAAAAATTCCCCAAAACCTCATAATAATTACTCATTTCAAATTTTGGGCTTTTAGTCCTCTCACAGAATTCAAGTCAGAGACGAATTTCAAAAAATTCCTAGCCAGACAGATTTTAGTGAAATAAACACAAAAATCTTCCAATAATCATTTAATTGACCACCATTAACTAAGAAATAGCATGACACATCTTTAAATAACTCAAATCGATCATATAATGCATAGTCACCAGCTAATAAACTATGTTATCTCTCAATTCTTCATTTTCAGCAAAGTTTTTGAGGATTCTGCTTAGGATGAAAATCCATGAAAATAACAATAATCTACGAACTCAAGGGAAATGAAGGGAGAAAGGAATTTTGGTAAAATACCAAGGGAACATAATTTTGTGAAGCCAATTTAATTTTCATCTTTAAAGAAAATTTTCGGGCAAATGGTAAAGCAATGGAAAAACTGGGGAAGTCCTAAGGTGAAGGAAATCTGCAAGGTGCCCGAAAACCCGAAATCTTTGACTTCGTCAAGATTTCACTCAAATCGATTAAATGATTAAGGAGTTGGGGATTTAGACCCAGATTCAACTCATTCAAAGCACAAGATGAACAATCCACATTTCCAACCTGTCCAAATGAGATCTAATCAAACTAAGGAATGATTTCAACAAGGAAAACCCTAGAAAATTGCCATGATAATACAACTTGGATCTTAACTCGCCATTTTAATTTCCACTATTCCTCACATGAAATCTCCTATGACCCAACTAAGACAAGGTGACTATTAGATTTAATAATGGATAACAAGTTTCATTTCACCCCAGACGTGATTTTATCAAAGGTCAAAGATTTCTAGTTGAATCACAGGCATGCAGAAGGAAGGGCAATGCGAGCCACTGGGAAAAGCATTGAATTCAGAACCAGAAACCCTAGCCCCAATACTAGACTTTTACCATGTCAACATCTTGACTCAAGGGATACACACACACAAACCATGAAGTAAATTCAATTCATTCATTAAAAGGGAAGGCAACATGTACATACCATGAGGTCAAAGAAATTGAAATAGCAATAGCCAACAAAACCCTGAAACTCAAGCAAAAGCAAATGATCACTAGAAAGTTCCACTGCAAGGACTGATTACAATCTCAAATGCATAATCCAACAAGAGTAACTCAAAACCTAGCTCCTCAAATCTCGACAAGGAAAATGACATGAAATGCTCATCACAAATCATAATTAAATCCACTAAAAGGAACACTACAAGATCGTACCAGAGACAAATGCGCCGAAAAGATAGCAGGCTCAGGAACTCGAAGGCACGACAAAATTTTGGAAAAATTTGAACCAGACAGAATTCTGCGAAGTTCCAAAATTTCTGAAAATAGTGCAAAACAGCCTCCATCTGGTTTTCAAAGTGTTAAGAGAATTCCATCTAGATGGAATTTTCCTGAAAACAGAGAAAAACTTGAGATGAGTTCCAAAACACAGGATTTCCAAGTACTTCCTCAAAAGGAGAAATTTTCACAAGTAGAATAATCATTAATGCATATGCCAAGACAACCAAATCCCCAAAATCAAAGGGCCAAGACACCAAGAACAAAAGCAAAAGAGGGTCCCTACTTTTAGCGGGGCATGTGTGTGAGAAACTGCACAACACTTCCCTTTTGTTGTAGCAGATCACTAGACTCACTCTTCTCTTATACTCTGTCAGCCTATTATGAGGTTTCTCAGGCCTCTCAAATACCTTTTATCCCTTCTTAGACCTAGTGAAAACATTTCTTTGTCATTATTCAAGATTTCTCTAGCTCTTATCTATGCTCAAATTTTTTCCAAGTATTTAGCATTATCCCCACTTGCTTAGGACTATGTCCTCCTTAGTTACACATAGCTTATTTAACCAAGGACGAGAGAATATAAACTTATCTGCATCAGTACATATCATCCATTGGCACTTTTCCCTAGCTAAGATGTAATAATGCCTGAGCACATAAAGGACAATCAAAAACTTGACAGTATTCCATTTTAAAAAAAAACCCTCCCATAATGTTTTCCTTGAAGTTGAAAAGCTTCTTTATGTAATCCTTGATGGAAAATTTGGGTGCTTGAGTGGGAAATAGCATATGATATTAGTAGTGTCTTTTGAAAGGAATTGACTATTAGCAATATCTTTTAAAAGGAATTAACTACAACTATTCATATCTAGATAAGACTCCAGATCTAGCAATAGCTTGTAGAATATTTGCACTAGCCCCCTTTTCACTCTTCACGTATGGAGGTCAACATGATGACCATGAAGATCATGGTCCATGATGAATCTAGTTGGTAGAACTAAGAAATATTCTAGAAATCCTTGTTGTTATTCTTTGATAGATATCCCTTCGTTATTATTGAATATCTAATGTAGTGCACATTATTATAGTGCAAGCCTATTTTTCATATTGTTTCATTTAGCATCACCAATATTCTCCACAAGAACATTGTCCCTATTTAAAATGATGGAAATGGTTCACATCTCTTAGAACATTTTTTCTTGCAACAATCTTGGAGATGAATTTAGATGTAGTGTGAAAATCAGAACATACTCAAAGGTTCTTAACAACTCTAATAGTTGTACCAGGGACCATGTTTAACAAACCAAATGCAATTGCTAACTTTTCACTATGGTGGCAGATAAATGATTCTTTTTTCTTCTATTACATATCATTAAATAAAAGTATTGAATCTAGAAATACCCTGCTACCTTCATTTTCCAAGCCAATTTCTCCAATTTTGCATAGATCTCCCATGCTTGTGGATGTGATATATCTCCTACACAAAAAATCATGTACCATTTTATGCCCTTCAATCCAACTACATGTAGTGATAGTTAACTTGATGTAAATTGGTATGCATGAAGGAGAAGATTTTCATGGAGGTATCCTTTGTAGAGGGAGTCAATAGCCCACTGTCATAGTTTGAACATATGTTTGAACATTTATTCTTTACTTTCAATAATATTGGTATGAGTCTTGGAAATTAATATAATGCTTATATTAATTTATGTCAACCTGGTTGTATTCAGTGTAGGCTTTAAGCTTGTATTCCCTCTTAATTGTTATATAATAGATTCTAAATCCTAGTTATCACAACTTGGGATTCTAACCCTGCTATGTATCAGAGAACCCCTAGGAAATAATAGTGGAATTATAGCCTTGTATATTACCTATTTCACAATGAATTAAGAGAAGATAGCCAAGTTTCTTGATGGTTTTACTTTTGATTCCATCAAAGTTTTTCTTGCAATGACTTTTAGTTGTCAATATGAAAAATGGAGATAATAAGAATGTAAAGGAAAAAAAATGTCTCCACTTCTGCTACCAACTTGTTGAATCTGATATTTTAATGCTCATTTAGTGGCTAAGCTTCTAGCATATATAATGATAAAACAAGGACTCCATATGTCATTCATCAAGGTTTATGTCTTGAGGTAATTTCTTTGTATAAGCAAGTCATAGGATTCATCCCCTAAATTGTGACCCACCCTAGGGATGCCTGAATATAGGCTCCATTCCTAGACATAAAAAGTCATACAACATAGAGCATTGATACCCTAACAGAAAGAAATCGTGAGGGTATATTCAAAAAATGAGACTAGTCAACCATTGAAAATTGGCCTTATCTCCAACTACAATAGTAGCACCCCAAATGCTCTTGAACAATGTCTGATATTAACCACTCTTGTGCAATACTACTACCATGCAATATTTCCATGAAATTTATCCCTTCCCATTAAGACAAATGGTAGTTCTGAAATTTATATTGATTGGGTGACTGTCAAATCTTCAAATCTAGAGCATATTAGTAATTCCTTTTTCAAATTAGATTTTTACAGAGATTGCCTTGCAGATTGTGCCCTTTATATTCATATGTCGTGAAAATTTAGTTCTATTCTAACTTTAAATTGCAATAAAGAAAAAAATTTTGGGCATAAATTTGAAGAGAAAAATGTAATACCCAAGGAAAAACATTATGCTTTTGGTAGTTTGCACCATTACACTAAATTTTTCGTTCAAATTTCCTATATATTTATTTCACTATTTTGTGTTGTGTATGTAGGACTTTGAAGTCTAAACAGAAAATACTATATAGTATTTGAATTTCTATGTTCATTAAAAACGATAATAGGTTTTCTACCCAGGAGGAAGGGATAATCTCTTCCTTTTGTAGGGCAGGATGAGTCTTTCTTTGGAAATGCATACATACTAGGATTGAAGGTCTTGGTAGCAAGTATGGGTGGACTATTGTTTGGTTATGATACATGTATGCTCTTTCACCAATCCTGCATATTTTTGTATTGGATATTTGATCCACTGGTCAAATTTTTAGTTGCTAGTTAGAATATTTAAGTTCTTGTAGAATCAAGATTAGCCATATAAGGTTAGCATACTTAAAGAATCTTCTCTTAGAAAAAATTGATAAAGGGGTTTTTCTATGAAGTATAAACCAAATAAAAATAAATAACCATAATAAAATTACAAAATTCATAGCATTAGCTATAACAGTCCCTGTGATGAACAACAACATGAAATTAACTCTTTCCATTTAAGAAGCAAAACCCCAATCTTCATTAACACAAGGAGATATGTTTCACTATGATGCAGGAGCATCCAGTGGTGTAAGGGCAATCTTGCATCACCCAAAAATAGTTAAATTTAAAGTTTATCATTTTTCAGATGTTTTTACATTTTTGGATACCCTTTTCGTCATAATGAAATTCCCAATTTATGGTTTTTATTTTCTATTCCTGGGTTTGAAGATATTACAGTTTTAGTTTCCCAGATTTGCACCCAAAACCTTCCTGAGTGGGATTTGAGGCACGAGCCTGGATTATTCTAAAACTTGCTATAAAATTGGCATAGCAAATTTTGAGCGCATTCTGACTTTGAGACCTTCCAACGGTTCAAACGGTTCGTGAATCGAGTCCCATCAAAAGTTGCGGCTCCCGAAGTTACGACCGAAGATACCATTGCAAATGCTCTTTGAATTTCCTTTTTTTTTTGAAACTTCATGTTGTAATTTTTGCGCCAAACCACCAAACTCAATTTGATGTTGTTACCTAACTAATGAGGAGCTCTATTTATGGGTAGGTTTTTCTAACTTTTGGGAAACTTTTTGGGGACAAGCTCGCATATTGCGAAAGGGTTATTCTAGAGCTTTCTGTAGCTTGCATGTGTTGTAGAACTTGGGGATTTGAGATCCTCTACATGTAAGACACTCCATTTTCTGAATAATAAAATTATTCTCTTGTTTGTGGGTTATTTTCTGTGTCTCAGGTTGCGCCCTCATCACACTATCAACTATTATATTCACTGATAATGCCATGTTCATGCCACTTTTTAATGGATGATCTCAAACCCATTGAACTAAACACTTGGAATCCACCACTTGCTTCACCAAATGTAACTCATTAATGGCATGATTTTCATTGTGCCATGCACCTTTGTGCTATGTCTAGGCATGTTATTTATAGAAATTAGCCTTGTGACCATCTTGATGCACTAGAGCTTTGCTTTGTATTTAAGTTATGGAGCTTATTTTTTTGAAGCTTTCTCTGTATTATTGAACTCTTTAAGCTTTGATCTATAGAGGTTTGTTTTAAAGTAACCGTAGTCATACTTGTTAATCAGTTATAGCATGTGGTAAATCAATACTATTTTTAGTTTATTTATGTAATATTGAGGTAAAAAAATATGAGGTCTGCTTGAAAAGCTCCACTTGTTGGAAACACGGTGCATGTTTATGCCTAATTCAAAATACATTACAATAGTAGGCTACATACATATCCTGTCATTTTCTACAAACTTTGTTGCTTATTCATCATGCAATGTTGGATGTTGGCAATTTAAGCTTTACAAAATTTGAAATTGTTGTATCGTGGTGATTTTAGATTTGAGGTGGCTTGGGTGTCTTAAGATTATTGTAAACATCCTTGTTTTTGGGAGACATGTTGGTATTAAATAACCTTATAGTCTACTTGTTTGACAAGTTCTGACATTGAGATGGTTATCTTAGATAAGTGGAAAATAAGGCCTTGTATGGTCTTATATGTAGGACTTTTTACTATTCAAGATTATCATATGGTGTTTTACCATGCATCTAACAAGGAGTTCAATTTATTGCTCATGGAATTTTAAATGTTGGAATTATGGCATACAAAAGTAGATTCACCTAACTATTGCCACACAATTAATTGATAACCTTTATTAATAGGCTTCTAGTTCTTATAGCACTAACGATTTTGAATAGCTTAAATAAATTCTGCTAATAAGTACTTGCAATGCTTGAAGGAGCAAAGTTAGAGTGTGATAAGGTTTTTGTGACTAGACATAAATGATACAGTAAAAAGTGTTCACAGTTATCTAGGAAATGCACACTTGACTTTGGAAGTCCATCTAAAAGTAGAACTTTAAATGCCATTGCAATGAAAGATTGTATTGATAGTATAAAACAACAAATAGTGCTTATTTAGGAACTCTAGGATATCCTTTCCCAATCAAGCTTAACCTTTATGTGCAACTTGTTATAGACATACTTTAGCAAAAAGAAAGCAAGCACTAGATGATGTATCAATTATGGCTGGTGGCATGCCATTTCCATTTATAATCCAATCACAGTGTGAATCTTTACAATGATTTAAAGTTGCATTTGCCTAAATGAAATTAAATGGAGTTGATCTTTATATCTTAACATCAATAGGGACTTGCATGAAATATTGATCAAATGAAATGATAAGCCTTTTTTTCATGTTAATAGTGATATTTTAACAAAATTGATTTATTTCTCCTTTTTTGTTGATATTCTTGCTACTGAAATGTGGCAAAGGTCATGGGTTATTTACTTTATTCATCTACGTGCTTGTTGACATGGGTCGTATTGATCTTACTCTAGTATATATCTTGCTTACTAGGTTGTTTTGGAAGAGACACATATAAGAATTGTTAGGTCATGTGCATGGTCACTTAATGGGAAGTTACTTGAAACAACAAATTTTGATGCAACAACTGCAATCTGGGAAAATTTTGGTGGTGAATTTGAATGTGTTGCATCCTTAGAGGTGAGGTTTGCAGATTCAACAATCTTTATTATTTGGAATTTGGTATATTTTCTGATAGTTTCATTACAGGGCCATGAGAATGAAGTCAAAAGTGTTTCTTGGAGTGCATCTAGTTCATTACCTTCTACATGAGGTCATGACAAGTCTATTTGGATATGGGAACTTTGACTTGGGAATAAGTTTGAGCCTGTCTATGTACTACAAGGCCATACTCAAGATGTGAAGATGGTGCAATGGTACCCTTTGCATGAGATTTTGATTTCTACAAGCTATGATAATTCTATAAAGGTTTATGGAGTTTCTGTAACTGATACCATAGCTTTGAGAAATATGAACACTAATGTTTTGTTTTCACAACATTAGTTGCATATTTTCTATCAATTTATTTTAGTGCACATTTTCTCTGAGTCATAAAATTAATTTGGTTCCATATCACTATATTTTCATACCTATATATTACTAATAATAATTAAGAAAGTTGGAGTACAAATTTTCCAATAAGATCTAGAAGGGTATTTTCAATTTTGATCTTTTTTGCAATATCCAAAGTAGAAGTTCTCTTTAGAAAATTAGTGAGGAAGTTAATGGCTAGAAAGTGATTTATTGACTTCAAAAGATTCTTTGAAAAAGAGAGGAAATAGATAATAGAAGCCTTTGTTTTAGTTACAATTCCAAGAAACATTGTTTTGTCAACAAACAATTGAACATTGAACAAAAAAAAAACTGCACTATCAGTATTGACCAAAGAAACATTTGGAAATGGTAAGAAACTAATTGAATGTGAACATAGAACCATTCTAGCATTCTTAAATTATGGAGACTGGGAGTAACATATAGTTTTATGGTTTACTTGCATGACAGTAACTATGAAGTTGCAATGTCTCTAGTCTAGTTTAACTTTTTAAAGTCCTCCAGGGGTCAGGATTGACTAGATGTGGAACAGTATGCAAGATATTGTTCTGTCTGGTTGTGTTTTCTTGAACTTGGTGGTGGGAAGGCGGGCCTTTCAATTCATGACCTAGTAGATGATAATAAGTTTAAGTGAGACATGGATATGGTTATTTATGGTGTTCTTTTGTAGCCCTATGTTTATAATACAATTCCCAAGATCTTGTGAATTTCCACAGTTGAATAGTTTGCAAGTTAGATTTCTGCTACACCCTTAATATTATTGTACATCAGGTTATGAATAGTCGGCTTGTGGCTATTTTAACTCTCTATTAAGTCATATTATCATTAGTATATTGTTATTTAGTTGTTTAGGTCGGCCTAAGTCTTATATAGGTGTGTCTAAGTCGGCCTAGGTGATATCCTTGGCATAAATAGGTATATATAGGAGGTTGTGAGCCTTATTTCATCATCAAGTTGTGAAGTGTGTTCTCATTAGAGATATTTGGAGGTTTTCCCCCTCGAAGTGGCTTGTTATTCTCAGTTATTACTGGCATTTAAGATTTCATATTATTCTATTGTGTGTTATTTCATAACAAGTGGTATCAGAGAATGATCTTGGCACCATAGAGGCAAGGTTTTTCTCAATTTTAGAGGCGATTTTTGGAAGAGCATATCTTTCAGATTTTGGCTAATTTTTTTCTAATTTTTAAAGGGTTTTTGAAGAACATATTAAAAAAGCTACAGTCCAGATTTCAAAATAATTGGAGTATAATTAAGCGAATTATTGCAGAATTAGGGTTTCTACACTATTTTTTTGGAATCTACATATCTCGCACATCTTGTTGAATTGGAGTTTGATTTTTATTGGGTTTTTGAAGACATAATAAAGGAGATTATAGTAAAAATTTGAGAGAATTTAAATTTCATTTGTGTGATTAATTTCAACATTAGTGGTTTCCATCACTGTCGTACCGAACAAGGGGTAAAAGAATGTCACCTGTAAGCACTCCTAATAAGGATGGCGAAACAATCATGATACCACTATAATGAGGAAACAATAAGGTAAAGAATATATTTCCTCAATTAAGATGGATATGTGTACCCAAGAGGAGATATATCTATACAAAAATATGTTAAGGTTCACATGGCTAAACTGAAGAAAGGAGTTCTCAAGGGCCATGGTGAAAATTCTAGGTCACAATACTAGCACAAGCTTTAGTACTCCTATGGGATCTAGAATCTATTTCCAAAGGTGGATAGCATGTTCAATGGTAAGTGATCCCCTAACATGGATGAAACCAATGGAGAGAATTTTTTTGAAGTACACCAAATCCCAAATGGACAAAAGGTCATGATGGCTTCCTTATATCTAGAACCAGATCAATTCATTTGGTATTGTTGGCTTTGCACTCATTGAAGTAAAAAGGGGCTCACCATCTCATGGTCAAATTTTACAGAGGAACTCCAAGCACAATATAGCAATAGCGTCACAGACTTCTTCAGCCAGCTAGCTAAACTTCAACAAACAGGATCAGTTAAGGATTATATTCAGCAATTCCAAAATCTATCCTTACGAGTGGATACAATTACGGAGGAAAAATTGAATGACTTATTCTTGGGTTGTCTCAAGGATCACATTCAACATGAGGTATGCATGTTTAGTCCTAGTTCCATAAATGAGTCTTTTATCTTAGTACGGTGGTAGAGGAGAAGTATTTGATTCCTAAGAAGCAAGGGGCCACGTGACAAGAGAGAGCGATATTCAACACAACCTACTAAGTTGACTCCACAAAAAATTGAGGAGAAAAGAGCAAAGGCTTGTGTTTCAATTGTGATAGCAACACAAATGAGGGACATAAATGTAGTGAAAAGAAATTGTTTTATATTGAAGGTCCCAATGAGGAAGAAGAGGAGGAAACCCACACTAGAAGATGAAAGGGAGTCAAATGAGGAATCATACGATTCTCAACAATTCAGTCAGTCATGCACTTAGGTTTCAAATACTTCCACAACCTGTGGTGGGGTTCCTAAAGAAGTAGAAAGTAACAGTATGGATCAATTCGTAGTACCTATATAATTTCACTCAACAAAAGTTAGCTACTCGTTTAAAATTGTTTCATATCCAGCTCCAGAGTTTCAGGTTTTGATTGCAAATGGTGGTATAGTTATTTTTTCAGTGAAGTGCCATAGCATTAAATTATCCATGGAAGATTATCGATATGATACCCCAATGTATGTGATATCCATGGGTGCAACAGATATTGTTTTGGGAGTACAATGGCTTACTACATTGGGAACGATTGAGATGAACTTCCAAGAACTATTCATGAGATTTCAATTAGAAGGAAGGCTAGTAGAGCTAAGGGGTTTGAAGGAAAAATACCCACAAATGGTAAGCTCTCATAAAATGCAAAAGTTGCTTAAGAAAGGAGGACATCTAGGCCCAACTATGTTCATTAGAAGTCTCTCAATCTAATACTCCTACTCATCCAGATTTGCAAGCTATAATTGATCGTCACTCAGTTGTTCTTGGAGATATGCCTAAAGGACTTCCTCCTGAGAGGGATCATGATCATGCCATATAGTTAGTCCCAGGGAGCCAACCACCAAACATTAGGCCTTACAGGTATCCACACATACAAAAGAGTGAGATAAAAAAGATTGTTGAAGAGATGCTAGAGGCAGGAATCATCAAGCATAGCCAAAGTGCTTATTCCTCACCTGTGGTGATGGTACGTAAGAAGGATGATACTTGGTGCATGTGTCCAGATTATAGAGTGCTCAACATGTACACCATTAAAGATAAGTTTCCAATTCTAGTCATTGATGATTTGCTAGATGAATTAAATGGAGCTATGTTTTTTACCAAGTTAGATCTTAGATTTGGTTATCACCAAATTCGGATTAAGGAGGAAGATATTTGTAAGATAGCATTTCGAACTCATGAGGGTCATTATGAATTTTTGGTGATGCCATTTGGTCTTACCAATGCACCATCTACATTCCAAAGTTTGATGAATTCCATTTTTAGGAAGTTCTTGAGAAATTTTGTGTTAGTATTCTTTGATGATATATTAATTTATAGCAAGACTTGGGAAGAACATTTGCAACATGTGGACCAAGCATTACAAATACTTGAAGATCATAAAATCTATGCTAAGCCATCCAAGTGTGCTTTTGGTCTTACAGAGGTGGAGTATTTGGGACACATAGTTTCACATGAAGGAGTAAAGGTGGACCCTAACAAAATTAAGGCTATCATGGAATGGCCTATTCCAAAAACCATTAAGAAACTAAGAGGATTCTTGGGATTGACAGGGTACTATAGAAGATTTGTGAAGAATTATGGTAGTATAGCAGCACCTCTCACCACTCTATTGAAGAAGGATTCTTTTCATTGGAATGAGTCTGCCAATACAACATTTGAGAGATTGAAGGAGGCTACGTGTACAACTCCAGTACTTGCCACTCCTGACTTCACCAAGGAATTCATTGTGGAATGTGATGCTTCTGGAAATGGGATAGGAGCAGTGCTTATGCAAGAAGGTCGACCAATTTCTTTTGAGAAGCTACAATTAAAAAGGTAAGAATCAACTAAACCTATTTATGAGAAGGAATGCTAGCAATACTCCAAGTGCAAAGTGAAACAATGGCTATTTTAATTATTAAGTAGATATCTTCTGCTAAGATAGATCATGATACCAAAAATATTTTTGGAACAACGACTATCTTCCTAAGAGCAACAAAAATGGGTCACTAGATGTTAGATATGACTTTAGGATTGTATAAGAAAGGGAAAGAGGTTATCACAATGTATGCAATCGCTGAAGGGAAGGATGAGAAAGATGAAGCCTTATTGTGTGCCCTTTCAATATTACAAGCAAATTGGGTGGAGGAAGCCAAAGCAGAGTGGCAAAATGATGTTGCGACAAGCAATCTCATTGAGCAATTAAAAAGTGATCCTAGTAGTTCAGATAAGTTTTTTTGGAAGGGAGATACTCTTTGGTATAAAGAGCGTTTGTATCTCTGCAAGAATTCCAACCTTAAAATCAAGATTCTCATAGAGTTGCATGAGTCTCCAGTGGGTGGTCATTCAGGATTTTTGAAGACATATCATCGAGTCAAGCAAGATTTCTTTTGGGAGGGGCTAAAGGGTGATGTTCAAAATTTGTATTTAATGTCGGTAAAAATAAAGGCATAAGGGAGACAATTAAGACACCAGGTCTCTTGCAACCCTTATCTATTCCTAGCCAGCGTTGGGAAGAGGTATCCATGGACTTCATCATAGGGCTTCCCAAATCTAAAGGTCATAATGTCATCATGGTGGTAGTTGATCAGCTCACTAAATATGCACATTTCATTGCATTAGCACATCCTTTTACAACAAGTGCAGTGGCTAAAGCTTTTTTGGAGAATATCCAAAGCTACATGGTACACCTAAAGTTATTGTTAGTGATCGTGATCTTATCTTCACTAGTCACTTTTGGAAAGATTTATTCGCTGTTTGGGTACCAATTGGTTTCTTAGCTTCTACCACCCTCAATCAGATGGGCAAATAGAGGTTGTTAATAAGTGTCTATAAGGATATCTACGTTGTTTCACTTTAGAGAAACAGTCCCAGTGGGTAGATTGGCTACCACTTGTGGAATGGTGGTATAACACTTCTTTTCATAGCTCATAAAAAATGTCTCCATTTTTGGCACTTTATGGATATCATCCTCCTTCCATCACATCATCAATTAAGGTGTTCCCAAGAGTTCAGGCAGTAGAAGACCACTTGCTTCATCAACAACAAGTACTTTCAGGACTCAAGGAGAATTTAGCCATGGCACAAAATCGAATGAAACAACAGGCAGACCAACATCAGAGGAAAGAAGTTTCAGGTTGGGGATTGGGTCTTCATGATTGTAGCTTTGAAGCAAATCACTAAAGCAAGCAAAGAAAGAATAATAAGTTGTCACCAAAGTATTATGGTCCATACCAAATCATGCAGAAGATCGATAGTGTTGCCTACAAGCTTGAGTTGCTACCAACAACAAAGATACATCTGATTTTTCATGTTTCCTGTTTGAAGAAGGTAATTGGGCATAATATTCCCACTCAAACAACACTTCCTGAGCTGGATGAAGAAGGGAGAATCATTTTGGAACTAGAGTGCATTCGTCAAACACGCACAAAGAAGCTGAGGAATAGAACTATCACCGAGTATCTCATCCAATGGAAGAATTTACCAGTTGAAGATGCCACATGGGAAGATGAGGAGTTCATTCAAAAGTTTCCAAACTTGATTAGCATTGAGGACAATGCTTCTTTGAAGAAGGGGGGCATGCTACGCCCTTAATATTATTGTACATCGAGTTATGAATAGTCGGCTTGTGGCTATCTTAACTCT
>VDFB02140591.1:0-26138 GCA_007258455.2 Sequoia sempervirens
ACTTGAATGAAGTAATCCATCTACTACATTCTATACTTGCCAAATACATTTTGTCATAAACTCCATTCCTCTCTAAAGTCTACATTTGTTGGATACAAATCTCTGATCTCAAACCCTATAATTTCAATTATGATCTTAGAGCAACACACTTATCCTACTAAATGCAATTGGATTTGTCGCTCCTATGCTTCAACAAAAGGGCAACAATAAAAGAATTTGAACTTGACTATTGACAAATTGAAGCATATAATAATCAATGTATAGAACAAACTCTTTTGGGCAACACGTAGTGCATCCACTTCTTTAGTGCTTGTATAATGGCACAAAACCCCTAATCATGCATTGAATACTTACCCTTGACATCATTTAGCTTCTCACTAAAGTATGCAACAAGTATTTCTTCTTGACTCAATAATGCTCCAACCATTGTGCCACTAGAATTGCAATCCACTTGAAACACCTTCAAAATCTAACAGTGGTTGCTCAATCACCTTGCACTTGAGCAAATCAAACTCCTTGTGGTGGTAGATGTTCACCTAAATTCCTTCCCATCACCTCTCATGTATTTGTTATTGGCACACAAATACCATTAAAGTTTCTAATGAAGTTCCACTAGAAACTTGCCAAGCCATGAAAATTTCTCACCTCAAACAAACTTTGCAATGTCAGCCACTCCACAACTGCCTTCAACTTCTTAGGATCCATCTCCAATCCATCCTTAAAAATCACAATACCCAAATATACTAGCTCCCTCATGAAGCTAAATTTCTTCAGGATTATCAACAACCTCTCTCTTAGCCTCTACAAAGCTC
This sequence comes from Sequoia sempervirens, assembly GCA_007258455.2. NCBI lineage: Eukaryota > Viridiplantae > Streptophyta > Pinopsida > Cupressales > Cupressaceae > Sequoia > Sequoia sempervirens. Next base: position 813 of record VDFB02140591.1, read on the forward strand.
AGCGTAAATGCCTCAAATGCTATCGCAAACTTACCAATGTAAGCCTTCAACCACTCATTCATGAGTCTTGTGAATGTACTTAGTGCATTAGCCCAAATGGCACAACAAACCACTCATATAGCCCCTCTGTCTTTAAGGATGTCTTCCACTATCAATCTCGTTTAAGTTCCCACTCCACTTAAACAATCCATCAAATTACCCATCTTTGGCAATGGAAACTTGTAATTGATTGTGATCTTATTGATGGCTCTAGAATCAATGCACATATCTACTCTCCCCTTTTCTTAGGCACCAATACTACCAGCACGATATATGGACTCAAATTTTCCTTTATCAACCCCCTTTGCTACAACTCCTACACTTGGTACTTCAACTTCTCATTCTCCTTTGGCATCAACCAATATGCAACCTTGTTTGGTAAGTTTTCTCTAGGTATCAAATACATTGGATCAAGAATACTTCCCTACCACAACAACCCCTTCGACATCTCATTTGAGACAATGTCTTACTACTCCTTCAAGAAACTCTTCACTTCTAGCAGCAAGTCCTCATGCATTACCGCATCTTCCTACGTAGCTTTAGAAATCATGCATACCCAATTACCCCTATCTTCAAAGTGTTGAAGATCCCTAAGATCAATATGACTCTAGACTCCAATACATATTCTTCCTTCAGATTCTTCAAATGACTCAATCAATTCCTCTTGCCATACTTAACAAGACTATAAGAATTCAACTACCCATCATAGATGGCCTTCAGGGGAAACTACAAAGGTACTCCCAACTAAACATGGCATACATCAATTGGCATGATGTAATAGAACACTTCATCTTTGTAAGAGTCGATATGGGGGGAGAGCTCTCGCACCACGGTGTGGAAGCCCCAAGGATTTTTGCTTCTACGTCATGCAAGCCTTGACATGTGCATTTGTTCCCTTTGTGCCATGGATTTACCTATTTCTTGCTTTTCTAGGTGCTCGAGTAGTGATTAAGTTTGTCTTTTGTTTGGTTTGTGGTTGTATTGTTTATTTTTTATGGTCTTTTTGTTCTAGTGTGTCGAGGGTTGCTCAGTCTCTATAGGAGCCGATGTGGCCTCAACCCCTTGTCAAGTCGAGTATAGCCTCTTCTCGGGCCTAGGCCCCCACCAGGTTAACCTTTTTATACTAGGAGTCCCTGCTCTCTCGTGCTTGTCTTTCAGGTGTAATTGGAGTATGAAGATACATTAATTGCCAGTGACAACACTTCAAGGCAGAAGGACAAGGATGGTACTATTGTGGCTTTTTCGGAAGAGGTAATGATTAATGATGTTGGAGTTAAAAAGAACTGCAAATCGAACTGGGTGTTTTTCCTTTATACAAAGAGGTTTTAAGTGGTGGTTTGAGTCTGGTTCCTGCTTCTACATGCTTCTCAGTTGTTGCCCATGGATTGGGAGGTGGATGGTTCAATTGAGGTAACAACAACTTCAAAGAGGCTAGACTCGGAAAAGGAGAATATGGTGAGTCTTCTTCTTCTCCTGGAGTCCTCACTATTGTGCCCAACTATGATATGTTACAAGCCCTTAAGAAAGAAGAAGAGAGGTTGAGTAGCACTGCTATATTTCTGGTTTGCTTGGATACTAATATTCTTCCCTCGAGGAAGTTTTTTGACGAATGGTTAGGGAAAGTCAAGGGAAAAAATCATGGACTATATGTTACATTATGTAGAATGATTCAAAAGGGTTGTTTGTCATCTTTTTAAAGAATCATAATATGTAGGAAAGAGTACAAAATAAAGAATTTTGGAATATCAGTCAGTCAGTCTTCAAAAAAAAATTCAATTTTTCAGCTCCAAGGTGGCTGGAGTTAATTAATTTAGCTCCCCAACTATGGAAATTCATTCCATAGATGTCAAAACCCATTGAGGAACTCCTCGAAATGGAAGAGTCGAGGGTAACTTCACCCCATTTGAATGCTAGGGTTTTAATCTCTCTTAAACCCAATAATGATATCCCTAAACAATTACATATTCAATTGGGGAGCTCTATTGTTTCTTGTGAGGTCAAATCTCTTGGGAATCTTAATGCTTTCTTTTTGTGTAAAATGAATGGGCATCTTTGAAAAGATTGCCCTAGATTTCCCAAGAAATTTGAAGGAATTCCTAACAAAAATAGGAACAATAGCTCTATGGATATGACTAATGGAAAACCCAACATGGAATCCTCCTCGCCTAAAGTTGGTTCTATTAATTCAATGGACAAAACTCAAGTTGAAGGATACAACTCTTCTCCAAGTGAGACTATTGATATTGCAACAATTGTGAATACTCGCCAAGAACATCTCTTGTAGACAATGATGAATACTTGGTAATACCAGCAAAAAATGTGTTGGCTGAAGGCTCTGTCCCTCAAACCAAGCCCATAATTATTAAAAATGTGCAACAATTGGCATTAGAAAAAAATTAGGGCTGGGGGGGAAATAAACCTCCCAAACCTTCCCAAATGATGTCCAAAAGCAATGGAGCCATGGAGTTGATGCTCAATGAGAATGTGTAGAGTCTTGCTGAATACAAATAGTTGGAAACAGTTGATAACCCCTCATTTTCTAAGAAAGATAGGATGTTAGAAGATAAGTCCCCCGATGAAGAAACTAAAAATAGAAAGAAATCTGATAAAGAAGGTTGTGGAAACAAAAGTTCCAAAAGAGGCAAAGAAGAAAAGATGCCCAAGTGCTTTGAAAGATTGTATAAGAATCAGAAATCTGGCTCCACCTCCTCTCCTGGTAGATGAGTATGCATTGTTTTAGTTGGAATGTCCTTGGGTTAGAGTCGGCTAATAGAAAGTTCTTGCTTAGAGCTTTTTGCAAAAACAATGATAATTTAGACCTTATATGTCTTAAAGAAATTAAACTCGTAGAGTTCCAACTTGAGCATTCTAAAACTTGTATGGAGAGACTCCATTTCCTTCTCAAACAATCATGATAGGGGAAAAGGGGGTGCTGCAATTCTAATTAAGGATACTTGGTCCATCAATATTGTTGATCATGGAGTATCTCCATGTAATAGAGTTGTTTGGATTTCTCTATGCAAAGAAGGCAATGTCTTTGGGTTGTGTTCCATTTATGCTCCAAATGAGTATAAAGATAGGTGCAAATTATGGAATTGGCTTGCTCAAGCTCTCCCAAAAATTCCATGGATCCTCATGGTGACTTTAATACGATTGAATCAAAGAAAGAAAAGCTAGGAGGAAGTGAATGTCTCCGGAAAGGGAATGAATTTTTTTTGGTCAAAGATGAAAAGATGCTACATATTTCAGACCCTCTTGAACACATTAAGAGAGATGCGAAGAATGTTAGGTTTTCCTAGTGCAATAATCAATGTGCGGGTAGAAGAATTTACTCTAGAGTTGACAAGTTTATGTGAACAATCTCTTTTCTTAAATCATGCAAAATCTGGATGAGCTACTTGTTAAGGTCATTCCTTCCACCATGTCTGACCACCATCCTATTGAAACTAAATTCATGGTCATTGGCAGCAATGAGGTCCCTCCATGTAGGAAAAGTCAGTTGTATAAACTGAATACTTATTTTCTTAAAGACAGAGACTCAAATGATGCTATTCTCAATGTTAGAAATAGTAATGATCAATTTTTTCAAGGTCCTGCCATCTCTAGATGGGTGAATAAAACTTTGGCCTAGAGAGAAATTTGGAGGATTATTGGTAAGAGAAAGACTTTAGCTAAAAGGAAAGCTGAAAATGAACTTGAAGAGAAATTCCAGGAGTTGGAGATTTTGGTGCAGAGAAACAGTAATAACAAGAGCATGATAAAGGAACTAATGGAAACCAAGCATAAATTAAGCTATTTGCAGATTTTTAAAATTCAAAGGGACCAAGATCAGAGCTAGACTTTCCCAGATAAAAGAAGGTGATAAAGGATCAAAATACTTCTTTAACATCTTAAAAGCTAAACATAAGAGGGAAAGAACTGGCCAAATTTTGATAGAGGAGAAAATCACAGTGGAGCAAAAAAATATCAATAGGGATTTTCAAAACTTTTACCAAAAATTGTTCTCTTCTGAGGAGAATAAAGACCATCATGAAGCCAAATCATTCTATAGAAGACTTATTCTGACCAAGATTGATAATGAGGACTAAATGGAGATTGGGAAGATGACAAAAGAAGAAATTATTGCTTCTATTCTCTCCTTCAAGATTGGTAAAGCTCTTGAGCTTGATGGGATTTCGATTGAGTTCTATAAATAGAATTGTTAGTGGGTTGATGAAGACCTTCTAGACGTCTACAAACAAGCTTTTGATAAAGGCTCCCTTGGCCCTAATATAAATAGAGTCGTTATAAAACTACTACCAAAAGAAGGGGATACGACTTCTATAGAAAATTGGAGACCAATCACCTTATTAAACTCTTCATATAAGATTTTGGCCACATTGCTTGCTCTCAAGTTAACAAATGTTCCTAATAAGATTATTTTTGTTAAATAGACTAATTTCCAGTGTTCTACGAGGACGCGTCCCCCGAAAACCCTGCGTTTCCGAGAAGTCCCTGTCTCGAAGACTTGGGGACTTGGGGGGACGTCCCCCCACCGCCCCGCCACCGACGTCATCATCTCTGAAACGCAGCCAAGATGTTGGGGACTTCGAGACATCCCCGAGATGTCCGGGGGACTCCTAGGAGTCTCATGACGGTCTCAAGGATGCCTAGGAGTCTCCTCAGCCAGACGACCAAAAAGCAAGTTTTAAAAAAAAACTCAAAATTTTCTTTGAACTCCGTATCCAAGGCTGAACCCAAATGGCCTATGGGCTCCACCCAAACCCCACAAACTCTATTAAACTACCTCATATCTTCATTTTAATTCACAAAAGCAAATCAACAAGAAGCTAATAGTGTGAATGTGAGAGTGAGCTGCAAGTGTAAGTGAAAGAGTGAAAATGAAGAGCAAGAGGCTTGAGGAGGAGCAAGAAGAGGAGTGACACTAAGTTAATCTTCAATTCAAAATTCAAATGTTTAAAACTAGTTTGCCAAAGTTTCATTTGTAATTCTTATACTTATAAATCCTTTTATAACTAGTTTTTCAAGTACTATATGTATTTCAACAATGCTCCCCCGCCACCATCCCCTCGCCGTCCCCAAACTTAGGCCCTTGGTCCACCTGTCCCCGCACCCCCCCAACAGAAAGCTCTGTGGAGCTATGCTAATTTCATAAAAGGGAGATACATCTTGGAAAATCTGATTACTAGTTGGGAAAGTTTAAATTAGGCTGAGTACTTTGGGAAAAATGTTAGTATGATGCTTCTGGATTTTGAAAAAGCCTACCACGGAATTGAATGGGAGTTTGTGTATTTCATGTTGGAGGCCTTTGGGTTTCCTAAAACCTTTTGTGACTGGATCAAGGTTCTGTTAAGGGATGTAAATGCTCAAATTGTCATCAATGGATAACTCACTCCCCCATTTATGCTTCAGAGGTCCATAAGTCAAGGATGCCCTCTTGCTCCTGCACTTTTTGTTATTGTTGTTGATGCATTACATTATATTTTGGAAACCAGTGTTGTGCTCCCACCTTTTAAGGGCGTCTCTTTGACGAATAATTCAATGTTTGTGAGTGCACAATTTGCAGATGACATTGCCCTCTCTTTTGAACTGAGTCAAGATAACTTTAGGAGTTTGATTAACAGGCTTCAAATTTTTTGTTTGGCTTATGGGGCAAAAATTGCTGAGCATAAATCTATAACTCTTGGTTGGAAAGATGAATCTCCTGTTTGGCTTGCAAATACTAACTGGACTTGGTGAGGCCAAAATAAAGTGGTCAGATATTTGGGTATTCCTTTCTCAGTTGATCTATCATTAAAAGATATGTGGACCTGGTTATTTAGCAAACTTAAGAGAAAAAATATAAATTGGCAAATTCATCTACTGTCTATGGCTGGTAGGCTTCAGGTGTGTCAGAAAATTCTTTCTTATTATACAATCCTTTATGCATTTGCTTGGCTTTTCTGTAGCTATTAGATAAATAAGCTCAAAATTGATAATGAACTTCCTCTAGTCAGATGGGAAAGGTGCCAAGAAGAGGCATGCTGTCAGATGGAATTGGTGTTGTCTTCCTAAGCAGCTAGGGGTTCTGGGTCTCAAAGACTTGAAATGGCAAGGTGTAGCCCTTGCAGTAAAATGGATATTAAACGCCCTAGATGGAAATGAACCTTGGAAGGTTCTAATCAAGAACAACATTGCACTATCCAAGCCAAATAAAGCAAGGCTCTGGACTGGTCTCCACCCTCATGATCTGCTTTTTGGAAAATTTACAGTCTCTCGGTCTCCCTTTGGCTCCAAAGTTTATGGTAGCATTTGGAAGGCTTAGGAGAGTATTAAACCGCTGCTAAGAAATAAGGATGCTTTCCCAAGAAGAGACAATGTTGTGGTTGTTAACAGATCTATTTGGTGGAATCTTTACTGGAATAATAAAGCTCTAGCTTTGATTCAAGGTTGCTCTGGCCACAAGTGGGCAATGAAAGGAATTGATAAGTTTGGAAGTATAATGAATAATGGTTGGCTTAAAAATTGGGATTTTTAGAAAATTGAATACAATATCCTAGATAATCAGAAAAAAAAATTTCTCCCTTCTTAAGAAAGCATGCTTTGGTTTCAAATTTCCTATTGAGCTTAAATCAAGCACTGAAGTTTTGAGAAATATCAAATGGTCTAATGTTTCTGACCTGGAAAAGATTGCTCCTAAGAAAATCTATTACCTGTTGGCATACATGAGAGAGATTTTAAGTCACATTAGTATCACCTGGAACTTTGACCTTTCCTTTGATGAGTTATCTAAAGCCCTGAATTACATTTGGTCCTCTAACTGTGAACCAAAGAAGAATTGTTTTCGATGTTTGTTCATTCTTAAGAAGCTTGTTGTGTTTGATGGTGTCCATAACCAGGGTCTTCCTGTTAATGTGTGTAGCCTTTGTGATAGAATTGAGACTTATGAGGATCTTTTATGGGACTGTCCTTTCTCTGTTAAGTTGTGGTCTTTGTTTCTTGGTAAAAACTAAAAAAAAGTGAGGCAGTAAAAAAAAATTAGTTCGTTTGGTGTCTTATTTGGTTTTGTTAGGTCCTTTTCTATTGAACCCAATAGATTTTGGTCTCTTTTGTCTTGTGAGGTTTTGTGGCATCTTTGGAAACCAAGAAATGAAGATATTTTCCAAGGCGGAAGAAGAATTCTTACTGACTCTACTTTTGAGCTCATGGCTTTCAACATTGTGATGCAGGTTTCTGTCATTATGGAGATTCCCAAGAGCAGAGTCTGGATTTTATTAAAAGGACTATCACTGGTTTATAAGCATGAGATTGCTAGTGCGAGTTTCTTCCCCCATGGCAGAAATGAGATTAATGAGGAAGAAATGCAAAAGCTGAAAGAGTACATGAAAATTAACAATATTCCTGAAGCTGAGAAGGAGGAGAACAACAATTATGAGTTTAGCAGAAATTCTAAAAAACCAATTGAATATGTTCCTATTGTCAAAGATTTGAAAGAGGAGGATATGACTGACCCTCCTATTGTTACATCCCTTTTGTCTTGAACAAGATTATGGCAATGTAATTATGGTCATTATGTTAGTTGTGATTAACTACCTTTCATGAGAATGTGAAATTGGGAAGAATTTTTAATTTATTTGTTATAACTGTAATTATGGATGATTTCCTTATATATGTATATAGTGAATGTGTTGAAGAGTTTTTATTTTATAAATGATACCGAGAATGGTCTAACCCTATTTCTTTGTCAAGTGGTTGTAGGATTGCCAACACCCCAAGGGAAAGGGGAATATCATCAAGGAGAGGTTGTAGTCTATAAAGGATCAAATTACCATTGTGTCACAAGTTGGTGTAAGGTGGCTTCATGGAAGTCGTAATCTTGGGATATATATCTTAATTAAATAATTATAAAAACAAGTAAATGTTTTCAACTTTGGAGTAAGAATAAATCAAGTCAACCTTATTGTGCATCATTGTTCTCCTTTAGTAGTCATGTATTTAGCTTTAAGTGCACCAAGGAAAAGAAATTTGATTAAAATATTTAAGTCGATGATTAAATATTAAATTTAATAATAATAAAATTTGTTCTGGAGTCGATGAAGATGGGAGACGGTAACTCCCCGCCACCCTACCACCATTCTTGTTTGAAACGTCCAAGAGAGAAGGCATGTAGACACCTAATGGGAGTGTCTTGTTCGCCTTGGGTAATCTTGGAGAAAAACATTCCTCTTCACTCTCGCATTCACTAGATGCTCATTCTTCTTCTCCTCTCTCGGCATTCAGCTGTGGCATTCTCTGACAAGCTTTTCCTAGTCGTGTGCCTCCTTGCTTTCTTCTTTGATTTTCTGATGCGAGAAAAAGGAACAATCGAAGCTCATAAGAGAACCGTCTCAGCCACTCGTCTTTGAGTTGTGGAGAATCGGAAATCTGTAGCTCATGTCCGTGCACTAGGAAAAGACGCCAGAGAAATACTTGAATTGCAAAATTCGCGTCTCCTGGCACACAATGTGTTTCTTAATTATGTTAAGCCTTTAGCATTGCATAATCCTTTGCATCATTTCTGAATTCATCATACAATGGTTAGCATATTCTTGAGTACATCATTCTGTTTGTGGTTTATTGTTATCAAATTCCATTGCTAAATTTTCAGAGCTTTGTCTGTCGGAAGACTTTATCTTAATAGTTATGAACCCGTTTTGTTATTTCGATATTACTCTTGAAATATTCATTCTTAAATAGTTACAACCTGACTTGTGATTTCGATCTTGCACCTGAATGGCTTGTGATTTATTCCGTCATTGCTTAAGTCAAAGACTTCACCATTCTCTTGTCTTAAGCCGGACCGGGTCAGACCATTAACACTATTCATTTGCTTTGAATCTGGTCAGACAGTTGGTCTCCTTTCCGTCAATACCTAAATCACAGTTTCCTCCATACTCTATTCTCTTAACTCTTGAAATGGAATCATGCATATTCCTCTTTCCTCTCCGAGTCCATTAAATGAATTATGAACATTAAAATCTGAATAGTTCCTCAATAGTGACAAGTCTATCTCTCTCTCTCTCTAAATATGTAAAAAGTAAGCATTTAATTCTTAATTGAAGTGGAATGATAATGAGCCAAGTCACTAAAATATTAACCCAAGAGTCAAGTCTTTTCATGTCGAGTAAGGGTGAGAGTGTTGATGGCACAGGTGTGCCCATAAACAATAAATCCTTGGCCAAGGTTACAATGCTTGCAAAAGCATTAATCAGCTTTCAAGAACCGGATATACCCCTAGTTAGAATGGTCTTTCTAGTTAGGAGAACCTATAGTGAGAGATCGACCAGGGTAGTATAGGTTCTTGACACCAAACTCAGATGGCATGATGGTAATTTTTGTGATCCTTAATTGACTGCCCTCATGAAGGGTCGGGTTTCTTCAGTTGAAGAAACACAAGAGACCAGTAGGTCTTTGGTTGGGCGGAAAAGCCCTTGATGATATTTATTTTTCCCTTGGAGACAGAGACATGTTTAAGAATTCAAGAAGGAAGTCTTTAGACTGTACTCTCTCTCTCTCTCTCTCTCTCTCTCTCTCACATTATTTCAGTTATATTTACTTTATAATGTTTATTTCATTGCTGTATTAAATGCTCTATTTATTTCAAAAGTATTGGAAAAGTTAGTTCATAACCAATTGTGGTTTTCAGTTATATTAACTATTAATTGCTCCTTTTCAGCTGAAATTGAAAATTAATGTTCAAATCGTTAATCTTTCCTATTCGTTAATGCAAAGGAAACTCTAGTAAGGAAAACTAGATAGTTGCACTTCAGCTGAATATGGTAGTTAGTTACCGTTCTTAAACTGTAGATTAGCTAGTATGTTACACCTATTGGGACCTTTGAAAGTGATTATTATGAGAAGGATAGTGATCAGAGAAGCTGTTGGGAATAGTTATGATATGATAGGAAATTTCTTTTTTGATAATATGTTATCTTAGTAACTTTAAGGACTAAGTTATTCTCTAATTTGGTAGGTGTGTAGGCACCTTATATTGTATATCTTTTTGTACTCTTGGTATTCGACTTCTAATATAAAAAAAGTCGATATGAAAAATCAGAAGGCATTGCTCCTTCACGACCATTTGATGCCCTTTTTGCAACCAAGACACCTTGTACAAGTTGGGGAGATCCATTCTCTTCAAACCCAACTTATCCACTATTTCTATAGATACTAGGTTGTCAATGTTGCTGCTATTAATTATCACCTTGCAACACTTGCCTTTGGACTTGTACACAATACAGAATAAGCTTCTACACTGAATTGGTTTATTGCTCTCCTAAGGCAATTTCAACAACACTCTCCTCGTCATGAGCATGTCCTTGCACTTTAGATCTTTGCCTCTCTACTAATCCATTTGATTCCTCATTAGCTTATGAGTGTTCATGTCCTTCGTTGCAAATGAGGATGGATGCAATGGAGGAAGATCAGGATAGAGGGATTTGCCCAAAGGGAAGATTGTAGTGATTTTGAAGATGAGAAAAGAAGTGAGAATGAAGAGCATTGGTAATTTTATCTCATTACTTTCTCTTCTTCCCTTTCCCGCATCCATCTCTTCATCATCCATCGTTCAATAGCTCACTCATGTCTCTTTTTGCACGACTAACCTCTAGAGGGGGCATCATCATCTCACCATTTCAATTTCCATCATTTCTTCCACATGATTGGGGCATCATCAATTTCTTCTATTCTATTTCTTCCTTCATTATTTCCTCTACATGACTAGGGCATTAGAAGAGATTGATGATGCCCTAGTCATGTGGAAGAAATGATGGAAATTGAAATGATGAGATGATGATGCCCTCTTGAGAGGTTAGTTGTGCAAAACGAGACACAAGTGAGCTATTGAATGATGAATGATGAAGAGATGGATTTGTTACAAATTTCTCAAGCTGAGATGGAGTGCCTTGGATTTCCCTTAGAATTGACAAAGTGTGAGACTCCTTGTCTACCTTGTTGAGATTTCCTACTTGTTCCTTCCCTCAAAAAATTTTCTATTGCCTTCTATTGAGCTTCTCCTTGACCTTCACAATGTAATAGTAAGCAACTATGTTGGTGTGGAGTCTCAACATACTCAAATGAGTATGTCATAGGCCATTGAGGTACCAAACCACCTCCTAATCCAATTCATGATGACTAGCCCAAATGGCAAATCTATAGAATTCTTTATGTTAAGCTCGTGCGATTGTAGATTCTATAGTTCTTTATAATCTCTAGATGATAGACTCCTAGCAAAAAATTGCCTCCTTATTTGTAGCTTGATTTGGGCAATCTTCACCCTCTACGGGTCTAAGATGTTCTCAAACTCAAAATACTCATTTTTAGTGATGCAACTAATTAACTCCTCTAGATTCAACGATCTAGTAAAACTTGCTACCTACATGCATACACCTCTATCAATCCTTGTGTGGATTGTGACTATCTTTCTTTGCCTGCATCTCGATTTAGGGCTTCGTTTGCCAATGCTCTTCATTCTCACTTCTTTCCTCATCTTCAAAATCACTACAATCTTCCCTTTGGGAAAATCTCTCTATGTCAATCTTCCTACATTGCATCCATCTTCATTTGCATAAATCAAATCTTTGTGACTTCATCCAATTCTCGGCCATGTTGGCAACTCTAGCTCAGCCTCAACTAACAATTCTTTTGGGCAGCATTGTCAACTATGGGTCTGACAATCTCTATGGTTGCAACTATAGACTATACACATGTAGATCAAAGTTCAAACACTCAGATTATGGAGATCTTCCACTAGACTTTATTACACATAAGCACTCATTGCTCTAATATCAATTGATGTAGGTTAGGATTTGAGAATCCAATCAAAGACCTTCAAATTGAGCAACATGACCAAAAAAACACACATAAATACTAGAAATGATTTGTATGGATCACGAAAATGTAAAAAATTGCAACAAAACTTGAATGGTAAATTAAATTCGTGAAAAGATCATCAACAAACACAATCCAGAGTTAAAAGGTCGAATTTGATTGCATCAGACGAACTTGCACCTGCAAAAATCACCCAAGTCAAACAGCACCAATGGAATTGACCCTCAACTATGAAAAACAAATTCAAAATGGAAAGGCAACTTTTCTGCCTCCAACATTGAAAATATTCTTCTAGGGCCTGAGATGCTCCTACACAAACAACAATAATAAATAGAGATGAAAAGTATGTTTTTACACATGGCAGGTAAATAAAATGCTGAATTGATTAAAATAAAGGGGAATTCAGTTGATCCACTAGTGTAATAAAAGTTGAGACAAGTATGTATGAAATTAAATGGAGCAAAGGGAAAATTGCATCCATAGAAACTCTTAGTCATTGAGTTGTTTGATGTCCCAAATAATAATGGTATGTTTACATGGTTCAATAGAAGACCAAAACTTTTCTCATATTGCTGAACAGCTTGATAGGTTCCTTCTTTCTTCATTGTGGCTTCAAAGAAATATTGGCTTTTCTTGTAGCATTGTCCCTTTTTCAGGTTCTGATCATTACCCCATAAACTTTACAGTCTTTGAGGATAAGGCCCCAAAAAAATGCCCATTGAAGTTTGAGGTAATGTGGTTCCAGGATTCTAAATTCATAGGTTTGTTGGAAGAATGGTGGGTGCCTGCACCTCATGTTAAGGGTTCAAGAATATTTCAATTATGTTCTAAGCTTAGATTTATCAAATCTAAAATCAGGCGTTGGAATAGAGCCTCTTTTAAGAATATATTTGAAGTGAAGAGTAGATCAGAGGAGGAACTGAAAATTCTTAATGGGAAGGTGATAAAGTATGGTATGAACCAATTTTCTTTTCTAGCTCAAAGGAATCTTATGGGTCAACTTCAAGTGATACATGCATGTGAGGAAGTGTTTTGGAAACAAAAATCAAGGGAGTTATGGCTCAAAGAGGGTGATAGAAACATGAAATTTTTCCATGCTTCTACCGAAGTAAGAAGATATTACAACCAGATTTCACATATGAAGACAATAGAAAATCAATCTTTAACAAATACTTCTGATATTCAAATAAAATTTGTTCACTCTTCTCAGAATTTACTAAAGGCTGAAGATTTATTAGTTGATAGAGAGCTAGAAGATCAAGTACTTAACCATATCACATCTTTGGTTTCCAATACAGAAAATAAATACTTAATGGTCCCTTTCTCTCAGGAAGAAATAAAGAATGTGATGTTTTCTATGCATGGATAAAAGGCTCCTAGCCCTAATGGTTTCCCCCCAATCTTCTTTCAAAAATGTTGAAATTTTGTGGGTATGTATGGTTGCTAGTGGAAGAAGCTAGAAGAAATAAGAAGATTCTCAAAGAATTAAATAGCACTTTTATTACTCTTATCCCAAAATCAAACAGTATCAACACATTTGTGGATTCAAAGCCAATCTCCTTCTATGACACTTTATAAAATAATCACTAAAGCCCTAGCATGGAGGTTAAGCTTTTAATCCTGAATATTATCTTTGTGGAGCAGGGCAGTTTTGTTGCAAGAAGAGAAATTTCTGAAGGGATTTTATTTGCTCATAAGGTTATTCATTCTATACAAAGGATAGAGTGTCACCTATGGCAATCAAAGTTGATATGATGAAGGCTTACAATAAGATCATATCATCCTTCCTTCTAAACGTGTTGGATTGATTTGGTTTCAATGTTGATCGGTGCAAATTGATTATGGCTTGTATTTTTTAAGCTTGATTTTCAATTTTGGAAAATGGTTCTCTAGTAGGTTCTTTCATTCTTCTCAGGAGTTAAGACGGGGATCCTACTTCCCCTTTCTTTTCATTATTACGGCAGAGGCATTGAGTAGATATATAATGGCTGGACACAATCTAGGTAATTGGAGAGGAATAAAAGTGGCTGAATATGTGGAGTCAATTACTCATTCTCTGTTAGCTGATGATACCCTCCTCTTTGGAATCTCCAACTTTGTGGAAGCTTCTTCAATCAAGAGGATTTTGTCAAATTATTGCAAGGTGTTTGGTCAAGCTATGAATGAGCTTAAGTCTAAGATATTTTTCTTTAATACTCCGACTACTGTCATTGAAAGATATTAATAACTTGTTAGGTTTTAAGAAGGAATCCCTTCCATGCACTTACCTTGGTATTCCCCTTTTCTGGGTATGAATAAGGTTGCCTTTGGGGATAATGTGATAACTTCCATTCACTCAAAGCTTTCTTCTTGGAAGAGTAGATGGCTTACCCTTGCTTGTAGAATTCTTCTTATCAAATTTGTTTTATGATTTTATCAGTTGTTTCCATCTTTATGATGTCATGTTATTTAATGTCTGCTAAGGTCTCATCTTCTATGACGAAAAATCTTGAGATCCTTTCTTTGGAGTTTTAAGGGACTTAAGTCTAAAATGGCTTTATTGGCTTGGGATAAAGTATGCTATTCAAGACATTGCCTTGGGTGCAAAATTAGCATGAAAACTCTTTTCTTCTCCTAAGGGCAAATGGTGCCAAATTTTGCAACATAAATATTTGGATTCTTCAAATTCTGCTCACATCTTTACAATCTCTAATCCTCCAACTGGATCTTATATGCGAAACTTTATCATCAAATGCAGAAATGTTCTCACTTTTAATTTATCATGGGTTATTCATAATGGAAAGAAAGCACTCTTTCGGCATGACGAATGGGGTGATAGAGTTGAGGATTGCTTCAGGCTTTCTTGATTTAATAACCTTCCTCCTGGAAAGATTTTTCCTCCTGTCCCTTTCCAAAAAAAAAAAAATTTAAATTGAGGAATATTCTTTTCGAAAGGAAGATTTATTTTTCTGATTGTGATGATGAATTAAGGTGGATGGGGTCTGCTACAGGTTCTTATCCTATGAAAATAGGTTATTTATGCCAGGTAAAATTAAGTCCTTCACATAATTGGCTTTTAAATTTATGTTCGGAAAAGTCTTTCCTGCCCAAAGCTAGATCCTTTTTCCTAGTTAGCAATGCAAAATAAAATTCTTACTGGTGATAGGCTGCAGAAAATTGGAATTGTTACTGATTTGAAATACTCATTATGCAAAGTAAATGAATCGATTGATCATCTTTTCCTTCATTGTAATTTTGCTTCAAAGCGTTGGAATTGGTTATGCAATCACCTTCATTGGAAGAGTGCCTTCCCAAAAACTTTGCTTCAATTGTTTGAAAGCTGGCCAACCCTTCACCAAAATTCTACTTTTGGTTGCTTATGGAGGGTTTCTCCTTGATTATTAATTTGGCATATACAGAATTTTCAGGAACATTTCTAATTCATGTGACTTAGTATTTATTAGTTAGAATTGGCAATTTGAGAGATTGTAATGTCCTCAGTTATTCATCACTCTCAACACAATAGAAGTTTCTCTTATTGAGAATCTTCTATCCTTCAAGAACGGCCACTTGTTAAATGTCCTCCTCTGCATGGTGCTATTAAATTGAATAAAAATAAGTATCCCAAACTGAATGTCAAATGGTCGGTGCCTCCTCCCTCTCTCATTAGGATTAATTTTGAAGGAGGTTCTACTGGAAATCCAAGCCTTTCTAGAGCCGGTTGTGTATTACATGCTTGAGGTGGCAGAATCCTTTTCGCAGCTTCAAAGAAATTACCTTGTGGATTGAATAATGAAGTTAAAATTCAAGCTTTATCTTTGGGACTTGGTATTGCAATTAGGGAGAAATTTGTGAAGGTCATCATTGAAGGAGGTTCAATACTTACAATCAATGCCATTAAAAAACAGCACTTGGATTCTTGGAAAATATCAAATATGATGCAATAAGCATGGGGTCTATTAGACTGGTTTGATTATTTTGGATGTCAACACTATTTCAAGGAGACCAATGGATTTGTGGATAGATTAGTAAATTTGGCAATTTATAAGGATATTAACTATATGGAAAATTCAAATATTGTTGAATGGGATGGTGTGGCTCTTTCATCTATTGTGTTACATCCCGATATTATAGCTACTATTGTATAGGGCCATTGAATGTAATGTTTGAATCTTGATGATGAATAAAACATGGTTGATCTCGTTATTAAATGAATGAGTCCTATTTAAATGATGGTTTCATTTGATTGTTACTTCTAAATGATTTAGTTTTGATTAAATGTTGCATACAGTTATGGAATAATGTTAATCTAACTTTTTATAATGTTTTATGCAAACTGCCTTGTTGTGAGCATATGACTGCCGGTGTCATGTCGTGATATGCAGGTATGAAGACTGTACCTCCGGACAGAGGAGAGACATCATTCGGGGAGGAACTTGGTCGGGTAAACAGTAACGATTATCAAATTGAGCATACACACACATACTATAAATTGAGTAAGCCAAGTCTGTTTGTCGAGATAACGGTAAGTCATCCATAGGCTTTAGGAGTCTAGTTTACTTCTTTGTGCTTGAGAGTGATGAATGTTTGTTTATCAGACTTACAGTATTATGCTCATAACATGAATGGACATAAGTGAATAGGTTAAGTGGGTGTGTATATACATGTATATAGTATACTGAGATATATACGAATATATATGTGTATATATATACACACACTACCTATTATCTATGGATAAATAATATTACTATATATATATATATTGAAAGTACGTGGACCGACGGGCAAAATATATATTTGGCAATAAATATGTATATGTATATATATTTATATTTGTTAAATATAAATATAGTTATATATAAGTAATTATATATTAAAGATTATATATAATATTATTATAGTTATATTAAAATATATAAGTATATTAAATACTTGGGTATTTAAAATATTTATATGTTTAATATTTAAAAGAACTATAATGATATTTATATAATAAAATATATATAATGAAATTATATTTTATTTTAACTTCTTAATTTATGGAAAATTAACTTATTACCAGGAGTAATTCAGGAAAACAATTTCTACCTTGCGTAGTTAAAATCAATTATTATGAAGTAAATAATTGAATGAATCAATTATTATTATTGAAGCCTTAAATCATTTCTTTTTAAATAGAAGTTATTAAAACAATTTCAAATTCAATAGAATATGAAATATTAAGGATTTAAATGGTAAAACATTTCGAATTTAACTATAGAAAATAATAACTTAAACATAGAAATCGAATTGTTTTTGTTGGAAATATTAAAAGAAAACAAGAGAAGTCGAAAATTTCATAGAAGAGCAGAGGAAATACGTTTTAATCATGGAAATCGCGCGTCTGGTAAAAACGCGCCAGAAAACGCGTCTAAATCGCGACTTTGACTGCGACCTGGTTTGCAAAGTGTTTGAATGCTATTCTTAGGGCATCAAAAATGGCGAACGTGGAAGTATGTATCAGGCTCGACTCTTTCCAGAACATATCTTTCAAAACATTTTATCAAAATAACCTAAAAAGAAACTGAAAACGCTTTGCTGTCAATTCGCCATGTGAGAGCTAAAGAAGTCTTAAACTTGCTGGCTTAAAAAGAGATCGAATCACCTGCAAATTGATGACTTAGGGTTAAGGAATTCGCCAAATGTCCTTTTGACTGTTTCTAAGCACTTTGCTGTCAATCTACATGCCTCCTTTAGTGGAATCCGTTGCAATACGGGCCTATATAATGACGCCCTTTCACTCTTCTCAACTTACCTCTTGCTAAAAACGAGTTTCACAACATTTTGAGAGCTCCCATTTCAATTCATTTAAGTTGCTGTGTATTCTCTATTTGCTGCATTTCCTGTATGCTGAGTTCAGTGAGCTTTTACCAGTTTGATTACAGTGTTAAGTCTTCTTTTTAAGATTTGAGTGGAGTGAAGCCATTGACGTATTAATCTTTAATTAGAGGAGTGAAAATTGTGAGGATTGTTTTGAAAGTTCTCCTTAATAGCCATTTAATTTGGAAATCTGGAAGTTGCTGAAGAAGACTCGGGGAGAGCTGTGTTGGAGCTTTAAATTCAGGCAAGAGTCTTCCTATTATACAACCTTGTTAAAGTGTTGTTTATATTTTGCGTCTTGTGTTCATTGCTTTCAATTAGCTTAATAGGAAAGAACCAATTCGATGAATAAAGCAATGCATTAAAGGAGAAAATGTGTAAGGGATTCAATGATTATGATAAATTGTGAAAAAGGGATTATTTGGGTTAAGAGTTTAAAGGATTAGATTATTTATCTTGCATTAAGAAGAAATAATAGAAAAGGTAAAAGGGAAGGATTTACTTGCATTTTAAATGGGTATTGCGTGATGTGTATGATCTCTATATACGGAGAATACGTAGATGTACTTATTATCTACTAGGATCGAGATGATGGCAGAATCAAGTGAAGTCTTTTAGCTTAAGTTATTAGGATAACTGAGACAAGTTAAGTACTCCTAGGATAAAGAATTCCTAGTTAGGAGAATTGATACAAGACACTTGAATACTGTTTTCATTTCTAGTAGGTTCGTATGATTGTAGGATGTCTGGGATGACGAATTCATCCATTGAAGGACAAAACCTATGCGTAGAGTAAGGAAGCCTTAAGTCAAATCGGCCCTGAGTAGTGTTTATGATAGATGACCTTCATTCGAAGTACTGAATGAGAATACTTTGGCCAAAGTAGTGAAAATTTACGACATCCCACCTAGATGTGAGATAGTTGAGACTACACATCGGTTCATTGTGATCATTACTAGATGAGATTGTGAAATAGCAAGGTTCTAGTTAGTGGGACCACACACTATGCTCGATTGGTAATCGTTAAAGGATACCACAATCTCTTCTTGAAGGGAGGCCGTTCATTGCAAAATGATCGTCGAGGGGACCCGCATTATAAGTCCGTGGTTGGCGGAAAAGCTTGAGTGATGTTTCTCCTCCACGGTAGATGTACCAAGATTTGAAACGGATTCTGGACCTTCTTACTTCTATTTGTGCAAAGCTTCAGAGCTATGTATGTAACTGTATTCCTTTTTAACTCTTATTTATATTTGCAATGAAAATGAAATTCATGAGGAAACATATTGTAACTTGTACATGTTTATCAATAAAGAAAGGAAGAAATTTATTGTAATATCTTTGTTATATGTTACTTTTACATGTTTAAAGTGAAAATGGGAAAGTTTTTAATTTACGCAGAATTGGGTCGTAACATATTGCTATGTCGGATCGATAATTTCTCATGATTGCCGAACTTGAGTGGGCAGATCTTTTTTATGCTAGTGTTTGCTTGGTTTTTGGTGCAGGGACGAACAATACTTCACAACAATTTTGCAGAGTTTCTCTCATGTTAATTGACATCACACTTTGTGTGATCACAATCCTCGTACCTTTGCACATTGTTCAGTAGTGGATTCACGTGGAATTTGGGATTCATAGAGATTTTCCATGCTCTGAAGATATTATCTTGGGCTTTATGTGGTTGCCTTTGTCATTACTAAACTTGAAATTATCATGGATCAATGGATTTGAAGAGGAGGGTTTCTTTGCCTCAATGCTTCTCGGAGAAATCAGACTCCCATCCTTTGACAAGAAAAAGCTAAGTAGAGTGTTTATTCTATTTTTTGATCCAATGGAAGAAGCTATTTGACATATTGTGGGGAAGAATTTGTTGTAAGTTCATTTTAAATCCTTCTTATTCTCAAATGCTGCTTCCTCCTTTCTTTCCAATGCAATGAACATTCTGAATGATATTGGGTTGGTGCATTTTCCAGCAAAGATCTATGTTCAACCTTTCATTTTCTCTCTATAGTCTTTGGAGAAAGCCTTATCAAATTATGTTGTTGACTAGGGGAAAGAAGACATTATTCTCCTACTATGAACTAGTCCCTTTTGGCTATGAGATTAGGTCTTCTTTCTAACTCTCCTTTGGATGCCTTGTCAGCTTTGGATCTTCATCGAAAGGTTATTGGTGAGGAGATTTTTATTTGAGCCTCTAATTTGTTTAATTCTCTTTGCTTTCTACTTAAACATGCTGATGAAAATTTCCTGGGAAGAGTTTGCCTCTCCAAATTGATGATTTAAATGTTGCCAATTCCAATGGCACTTGTGATGGTTGACTCCGTTGGTTGTTGTTCAAGCTTCTTTTTGTAAATTCTATCTATGTAATATCGAGTCCTTATATCTATTATTTGCTTCCTAGTTTGAATTCATGTCTATTTCATTGTAATCTTGTTATTTTAATATAATATAAGTGGGCATTCTGCCACTTTTTGATCAAGCAAAAAAAAAACTCATTGTACTTGATAATCTTATAATATTATTACAATAGAAGAGCATTTTCCACTTCTAAAGTTAGTTTTTCCCTCATTAAGGGTTTCTAGGGTAAAAATTCATGACTTCATTGTGTGCATTATTTTATTTCTAGCATGTTTTACTATTCTACAACAACATCCCTCTCCTTCATAGCCAAGTTATATACTAGGCTTGAGTTTGCTTGTTCAGTTCACAAATTCAGTGAAAAAAAATTGAAATTGGATTTTACTAAAGGGTTTTTGTCCTTAATTAAATAGAAGAACAAGTTTCATTCTCAAAGCAAACAATGAAAATTCAACGGTAACCCTTCTTCTAAAGAACCAACCTGTTTTTTAACCTTTACAAAGCTATTTTTGGAAAAAAATGCGAGGACAAGAAAATGGATTGAAGGTAAATAACATAGAAGATAATGCAATACACACACAATACCTTCACCTAAAACCCTTCTTTCTCCTCAAATAGAGCTAAAGTAGAGTGCACCCTAGCTCCACTTGATTTGCTCTTTTGATGTGTTGATGGAGGAATGTGGTTGCTTATAAAACCAAAAGATGTTGATAGAATTGATATGATGAATGATCAAATGGATAGGATGAGGATATGATGATGGAAGATAAGTTAGGCTATGGAAGAAGTAGATAGAAAATTCAGCAACATAAGGCTATGAATATGGAAGATTCTTACAAATGGGATGAAAGGCCTTTTATTTATAGAATTTTATGAGAGAAATCAAGGGCCAAGATGGATTGGGTGATGAATGGCTAGGATTGGTTGAGGATTAGGGTTTGGGATCAAAGTTGTAGTCATATGACAAATGTCACATGAGGGATAAGGACTAGATTTAAGATGTACATTAGGGCAACATCCTTATATGAATGGCTAGGATTAAGAGGTGGGATATGAAATGAATGGCTGAGATGGAAAGTTAGTTTGACTTTTGGAAAGTGTCTAGGTTCAATTAATCTAGACAAGGTCTTAGTTAGTCATGTAAGAGGGACACTTGTCACATGATGGTAAGTTTAGATTATGATCCATGTGAATGGAATCAATGGCTAAGAATAAATGGAAAAGGATTGAGAGATAAAGTGGAATTAAATATTAGAGGACAAGGTAATGGGAATAAATTAGCCTAAATTAATTAATCAATTTGGTTGGAGGGTTTGGGGATAAGGGTAATGGATAAATTAATTAAATAAATAATAAATGTTAAGGAAAAATTTATATTTATTTAATTAATTGGCTAAGAGAAGCTGGGATAAATGTGAAGGAAAAATTAATTAAATAAAAATATTATTTAATGAATTAATGGCTTAGGATAGGCTAAAATTAGGGGTGGTTAGGGTATGTTTACATTTTAGGTGTGTACAAAATGTTTTCCTTTTGTTTCTCATTGTTTTTCTAAAAAAGCATTTTTTGCTTTTTCAAAAAGCTTTATTTTGCTTTTTCAAAAAGCTTTATTTTGCTTTTTTGTTGCTTTTTTTGAAAAAACATTTTTCCTTAATAAGATAATATAAAGTGTCCTTATGACCACTTTTTAGCACCTTGAGCCTAGCGACACTTTATCTGCACAGTTAAAACACCTTTTCAAATAATAAAACGTAAGTTGTCAAGTAAAATATCAATCAAAGGTACCCTTTTGACAACTTAATTTAATTATTCAACTTATTTTCCATTTACCAATACCGAATAGCCTATGGGAAAAACTCAGCAAAATAGGCTAAGGGTCACCAACAGTTTACATTCAAGAAGGGGACATTACAATCCTCCCTCCCTAAAATTGCTTGTCTCCAAGCAATTGCAACTCAGGATGCTCCAGAATATGCTCTTCTTCCCAAGTAGCATCCACAACAAAATAGTTTTTGAATAGTTCCTTGATTCCAATGTACATCCTACCTTTCTCTACCTCCTTTGATACTTTGCTCCTGCTGCTTCTCTCTAAATCACACTCCCTTCGTCTTGAGGGATTCTCCTTAATTCCACATCTTTCTTTTTATTCTTGTTTTCCATATCAGCCTAGAAAATTCGATTTCTACCATACCTTACTGTCCTTTATTCCTTACCTAATCACTAATTTGTCCTATCCCTCATTTCTTTGTTTCTCAATTTTTCCAGCCTTAGCCTCATATTTATGCTCCTCTTTATGTGTACCATCTATGATATTCTATACCTGCGGCTGCTTTCTTTACATCATACTACTTTTTAACCAACTTACCACCTGAAAATATAGGGCATAGTCCCCTTTCGTGCATATCATACTCTACATTTTATTTTTAGTTTATCAAATCTTATTTCTAGATTTATTTTGAATTCTTTTGTAGGATTTTACCACTTCCACAGTGGGTAAATCCTAATCTTCCACTGGTCTACACTAGGTAGGCTTGTAAACTACCTAGCCTTGGTTGTTGGCTTTGCATTCAGCACCACATTTCAAGTTTAGAGCATGGCTTACTCACTAATATTTGAATGTCATTGTGTAGACTCTTCCTTCTGCCCCTGATTCCCATCAACCAACACCAATGGATGATGCAACATCTGCTCTTTTTTAGTGGTCCCCAATCCCTTTATCATTTTGCAATAAAAGTTCAATTACACAATGAATTTTCCTTTGCTTTTTCCCTTTTTCTGCTATTAAAATTTAATCATGCAGTCAATTTTCCTTATGAAGTGGAAGCTGACTGGAAGTAAAACTATTTGGGCAAACAACCCTTACCCAAAGCTCCATCCTAATGAAGACTAGAGTGTCAACAATCATATGAGGAATTTAAGCATACTAATTCATATAATTCTTGACTACAAGAAGAAATTGCTATGTAGTATTACCTTAACCATAGTTTCAAAACTCACAAATTGCCAAAACGCAGCAGACCCAATTTTGACTCAGACTCAGCAACCCAGCAAAAACTCAACAAATAAAAAAGTATTAAAATTCATTAACTCGACAAAACTCAAAAGTACTCGCCAAAACTCAGGATCACTCGCCAAAACTTGGGAGCACTCACCAAAACTTGCCAAAGCTCAGTAATAATCATCTAAAACTCAGCTGGGTGAGGTAATGGGAAATTTACTTGGCTGTAAAAATAACTAGTGAGTTAGGCTAGTACTTGACGAGTTTTGATTTATGAGCTTAGCAAACTAATGAAGGCACTGAATTCCACACCCAAGAGACTCACTAATACAATATGAAATTCTTGGAAGATAAAGCAGAATAGATTATGTATGTGTATTCCATACAAAAGCTCTACCATATGTCCAATGCACCAATATTTAGTTGATCCATTAAGAAATTGATAGCCCCTCATGTTCATAATTCCAGAGCAGTGAGATGTAATCATAGGAATAAGTAATTACCCCAAGAATGAAGGTTGAGAATAGTGTTTTTCGTAGAGTAACTGGCCCATCCCGAACATTCTCGCAGAAAATATCAGAAATGAACAAGAGGTATACAGAAACAACTGAAACAAGAATTGCATGAGCAGTAGAAATGACCCTGCAGAAATCCAAATTTTACTATTAATTTTAACATCTTTAAGCATACTGTTAAAATTTTCTAAGGTGTCATCAGCAGGAAGAAACTACAACATATTTTTACCTGTTGCTCCATTCAACTTGCTCGGTTCTTGAAAGCTTGTAGTATCCTTTAAAATACCATGGAGTGATCATCTTTGACGTACTATAGAACTGCACAAACAAGATACAAAATATTGAAACTATAAAATCTATAAAACATAAAAATATCAACAGTGGATTTGAAACTAAGCATTATAAAGTTCCTTTCGTCCTTCATTGAGTCGTTTCATTCTTATTATACTGTCATTTATATCTATGGTAGATAATATCAGTTCATGAACAGAACTGAGCTTGGTTTTTACCAGATTTGATGACTGCGAGCTCCTAAATTTGAGGAAAGTATGAATAGGTTAACAACTAAATGATTTCAACTTTTCAATTATATTCAAATACCTTTATAACTTCTAGCACAACTCTTTTTCACATGTGAAAGTATTCAAAGAGGCCTTGCATACAATTGACTTAGATGTAGAAGATTAACTTGAAATATGTGGGTAAACAGAACATAATAAATGTCATCAACTCTTCACCATTGCACATAATTGCAAAAATCTCTAAATGCCTGTTATAAATGCTTAAAATTAGTATACAATGTAATATCCCCCTTTTCAGCGTGATCTTGTTTGCAGAGTGTTAGCCTATTTCTTGGACCCTTGTGGGCTAACTGGATTGGTTAGAGGGTCAGTGGTATCTTCTGGAGAGTTTGGTCGTTCTCATTTTTCGTGTTCCGAGATTGGCTCATTGCAGGCCTTGCCAGTACAGGAGTTGTCTGCTTCTGACGGCACTGAATTCTGCTGAGTTTTGGGGAAGTTAGGCTTACTTAAGTGATTTAAGTTATTATTTAACTTAAAGTATTTTTATAAAGTCAAATTGACTTTATTATTTTTATATCACTTAAATAAGTCTAAAGTGAGTGATTTTAAATTATATCATTTAATCACTTAAGGAGGGGGCCAAAAATTAAAGTCAAAACTATGGAAAGGGACTTGAGGTTATTTCAAAATATTTAAATGACCTAAAATACAGCCTCTTCTTGAAAATGCATACATTTTTCTATATAAGGGTTTTAGGCAATGAGAAACTCATCTATTTGAATATTTCAACTTTGCCTTGGAGGTTTTCCCTTTGCTTTCATCCTGTGATCAGGTTTGCAGCAATCCACCATTGGAGAACAAAATCTCTTCAGTGTGAGCACTTGTGAGGCTGTGAGAGATCAGCTGAATTTGTGCAATTTGAGAGAGCTTCATTCAGAAGTTCTGCAGTGTTTTAACAAGAGTTTTGTAAGTGTTCTTCATCAGAAATAGAGGGTTTGAGTGGATGGTGTTCTTCCTTCTTCATGGCAGGCATCATAGCTACTTGGCCGTACCTTCAAAGATGATTTCTGGTCTTTTTTGCTTGAGGGGCGTTGGATTTTGAGCTAGGGCGCACTTGCTGGTTGAAGAAACGCCTATCTTCTTGAGGGTTTCTCTTCACTATCTTCAGCACTTGGCATTCCCTCTTCCTTTGCTCCAGTTTCACAGC
>VDFB02140592.1:0-11700 GCA_007258455.2 Sequoia sempervirens
TCAATTTCTCTCGGCGAGGCTCTGGCTAGTTGCCGAGACATCTTGGCAACCTGACCTTTCTTTTGGTGAACTACGATCTGGTCAGGGGAACTTTCATGTGTCGGCAAGACCTCCTACTAGGCTTCTCGCATTACACCGAAGGCACAAGGCTCGTCAGCGTGACTTTTCGTTATCGATGAGACCTCCTGCTGAGCTCGCTTCCCTTTAGCGATGCTACTTTCCTTCAGTGAGACCTCTAGAAGGTCTCGACAACTCTCTCCTTAGAGGATTTCCATACCAAACCTAATCAAGGCAGGCTTCCCAATTGAGTTCCCTATGACCTAGCATCAGATTCATGACTTTCCCCTTGTGCGAATGTTCCATTTGGCCTTCTCGAACCTCTGTCACATGATTTATCCTGTCTAATTGAGCTCATTGGCAAAAATTGGGCAACATTTCTGGTGACCTTTGCTGGATGTTTGCCTACTAAACATAGAAACCAGTAGCCAAAACTTGTCCATTGGGAATGGAGTCATTAGGAAAACCTCAGAAACAGACCTAGGGCAACCTTGCACATGGCTGCAATTCGCTTGAGACTCATAGAACACAATAGGTTGCCAAAATGACAAAATAGGAGGAAAAAATGAAAAGAGACTATTTACTGTGTTGGAACTGCACTTATGGAAAACATAAAACCTAACATAATATGTACAATAGAGGAACTCGTCGGACTTGAAAACAAGGCTTAAGGTGTATCCCATTGACTGGGATATGAAGTATTTCACCTTCTATTGTGGCCAATTGATAAGCATTGTGTTCTTTGCAGTGTTTAATAATAAATGGACCTATCCACATGTTGTTAAACTTGGTGTGATGGCTTGGCCTACTTTTCAGAACATCCCATTTGAGAACCATATCACCTTCTTTAAAGACTTTAGCTGTAGATTTCTTGTCAAATGTTCTCTTTGTTTGGCACTGATGATACTCCAAATCTTTCATCGCTCTGTCTCTTGATTCTTCGAGCTCCATGAGCTCTACATATCTCACAGACATTGGGTCCTGCTCCTCAAACACATCTAACTAGTGAACAATGTCCAGAGCTGGAAGCTCTACAGATAGAGGCAATTTAGCCTCTTTGTCGTAAACTAACAGGTATGGTGAATTACCAATGGATCTCTTAGGAGTCACTCTGTCTGCCCAAAGTGCATACTTTAAATTAATGTGCCAGGTTTTTTGATTATCCTCTATGGTTCTTTTAATAATCTTGATGAGATTCTTGTTCGTGCTTTCAGCTAAACCATTACCCTGAGGGTAATAATTTGAGGATGTATTCAAATGAATGCCCTGTTTAATAGCCCAATCAGTTAATCTTAATCCCACAAATGCAAGAGCATTATCAGATATTATAGAGTCAGGAACTCCAAATCTGGTGACTATATCCTCATAAAAGCTCAAAATTGAAGACTCTTTTGCTTCTTTCAAAGCTATTGCTTTTGTCCATCGTGTGAAATAGTCTGTAGCAGTTAGTACCCACTTGTGACCAGCACTGGATGGTGGGTTAATCAGCCCAATAAATTTGATGCCCCATCTCATGAAGGGTTGCTCCACTTGAATTGGATGTAGAGGCATAGTAGGCAGCTTTTCTTTCCTGAAAATAGAGCACATTTGACACACTTTCTTGACCATACATAAGCATCTTTAAATAAGTTGGGGCAGTAGTAACCAACTCTCATTATTTTCAATGCGGTAGTTCTTGGAGCAAAGTGACCTCCTGCAGCTCCATCATGGAACTCATAAAGTACCTTTTCAATCTGATCATTGTGAATACATCTTAACAGAACACCATTTAGATCCTTTTTAAAAATAACATTATTTACCAGCACATATGGTATGGACTGCAGTTTGAAGTATCTTCATTTAGCTCTATCCAAACTTAGTGGACACTCACCAGTTTGTAAAAAATGGGCCATGTCTTGAACCCAATTAATTGCTATCACATGCACATCATCTTGAGCATCCTGAAACTCATTTATATTAGCAAAAATGACATCCCTTTCTAATTCATTTTCACTGATTGACCCTATAGCAAGTTGTTCATAGAGACCTTTACCTCTAACCAATTTGGTAATCTTGACATCCACATCATATTCCATGACCTTAGTGATCCACCCTGCTCTTTTTTTATTCAGATCTTTATTCAACAAAAATTCCTTCACACTTGAGTGTGCAACCATAATATGAATCTTATTGTTTGAAACTAGAGGCTTAAACTTCTGCAAGCTTTTGATCATAGTGAGAACATGTTTCTTAACAAAAGTATACCTCTCTTCATAATTAGTAAGTACCTGGCTAAAGAAAGCTATGGGCTGTTCTAAGTTATTACTATTTTTCTGTACTAGCATAGCAGAGATTGAACCAGCGCTGCCAAAAGCATACAAAAAGACTTCTTTAGAGAAATTTGGATTTACCAGTGTCGGAGCTGATGCCAAAGCTTCCTTGATTTCTTCAAAACTGTGTTTTGCTTCTCCAGTCCAACTGAAAAATTGCATTTTTCTTTAACATAGCTGTCAAAGGCTATAATAGGTTTCGACATGGATGAACCTTCTCGAGAGAGTTGATTAAGCCCCAAAACTTTCTGGGACCCTTCTTGTGGTGAATTGTGTGTAACTCAAGTATGGCCCCAACTCTTTGAGGTCAATAGTAATTCCATCCTTTGAGGTATATGGCCTATGAGTTTTACCTTCATGAGCTGCAAAATATTTATTTTTGTAGGATTGAAGAGATATACCAAACTCTCTACATTTTCAAAACTTGCTTAAAAGGTGTGACAAATTTTCATCGGCATTCTTAGAATAAAGCGTAATATCATCTAAATAAATCGACACAATCTTATTAAATGTCAAACTTTGGGAAGGCCATATCCATGGCCCTTTTGAAAAACGATGGCATAGCGTTAGATAAACCAAAAGGCATCCTTTTGTATGCCATGGTGCCCCCACTTGGTTGTAAAAAAATTCAGACACAGTCCTCCTCTTTAACCAACACGATTATGGCAGAAAACCATCTAATAAGGAAAATCTTCCGGAACCGGCCAACTACTTGTAAGATTTGTTCCATGGAGGGCAGCGGGTAATGATCTTTCAAAGATACTCGGTTAAGATCCCTAAAGTCTACACAAAGTCTTATTTCACCACTTTTCTTCCTAACCAGAACAAGATTAGATACCAGGAGGTGTGTTTAATTGGAAATATGATACCCCCTTCAACTAGTTTGGTCAACTCTTTAATGATTAAGGGCTCAAGCTTAGGATTCAAGGGCTTTTGTTTTGTCCTACTTGAGGGCTTGACACCGGGTTCTAACTCAATTGTATGTTGTGCAATATGAGGATCAAACCCCTTTAAATCAAAGTATTTCCAAGCAAAAACATCTTGATACTCTTGGCATAAAACAATGAAATCTCTTTTATCCTCAGCTGAACAAATTTTACCTAATTTAAGGAGCTTACCCTTAAAGATTTCAACTTCTTCATAATGATCCTCCTTGACTTGAATGCTGACTTTGTTATTCTTAAGCTGATCATCAGAATTGAATATGGATTCCAAGGTAACCAACCCCTTGGGAAGTTTATTGGTCTTCAGTTGTATCACTTGATCATCATAATGCTGCTTAAGTTTTGCTTGATTTACCATGGAGAACTGATCTTCTTCGAGCAAAAAAGAAAGAATCTATTCATCACTGTCAAAAACCTGCCAGTGAATGTTGTTATCAGGGATTGATGGTCTGACTACAACCTTCACATACTACTGTACTTTGTATTTTCTAATGTCAACTGGAATATCAAACTGTGCTCCAATGGCTGCAAGTCTGTTAGCATGCTTATTCTGATTTCGTGGGATAGAAATCAGATTGAAAGCGTTAAACTCCTCAATTATATTCCATACTTTGTTTCTGTAAAACTTTAGAGCATCATTCTTGGCAACATTGACCCCCTGACCTGATTGACTATTAATTCACTATCCCCTTAGACTCTCACATAGTCAATTCCTCTTTTCCTCGCCCACTCAAGACCTTGGATGAGTCCCTCATACTCAGCGGTATTGTTAGAACATGCAAAAGAAAAATGAAAGGATGAAAAGTACTTATCACCCTGTGGAGAAATCAACATTGCACCTCCACCTGCTCCATTCTTGCTCCGAGAACCATCAAAGAACATTTCCCAAACTCCATCACTTTTATTACACAAACAATCAAATTCCTAACTCTTTCAAGGCTTGGAATCTCCGCATTGAGTCTTCCAGGCAGCATTATGTTATCCATACCAAAGATCTCGAATGATATTCCGGTGACTATTCCAACACATTTTCGTCTATTCATGCAGAAGCGCTGATCGTGAACAATCTCTCGCTTGAATTTCTTGATAAAGAGCCAGCTCATTGTCATGGGAAACAGACAATTTGTGTCTGCAGCAACAGGAGCAACATTGATGGGACTTGGGTTATATGGCTCAATGTGATCCTTAGCCAACCTTTCAGATTTAATGGTAACCTTGGTTCCATATCTTGTTTTAAATAGCATATGTGACCAATCAGCTGACACATAACCACCTATCTTCGCTGTAAAGTCTCTTGATAAGCACGAGAAAAAGAAAGGTGGAAGGTCTATGACACATATGTCTTGGGGAACTAAAAAAATTAGGACAAGCATGAAGGGTAAGACTCAAATCTTTAATGATGCCTAGTGTATTAACAGAGGTACCATCCAATTGGATTACTCCTTTCTCTAAAGGCTGGTACTTTAGCCCAAGCTTTTCAGCAATCTACTTTGGCATCATAGAGCTACTAGCTCCACTGTCTACCATACAGTTATGAACTAACTTATCACCTATGATTACAGACACGTAAAAAGGAGGTGGTTTGACTTCTTTTCCTATCTCTTTGATGGGTTGCTTATCATTTCCTTGGGTATCATTTGTCAACACCATTCTAACTTGACCTATTGGAGACTGAGACTGATTAGACACTTTTAAATTTGACAAAGAAAAGTGTAACATGTCTTTTTTACCTAGGATAGCTAATGAATACCACATAGACATCGTTACATTCGTCTTTTTCATACTATCAAGAATATTAAAGGGTACAACTGGGTTTACTTTATGATGTACCTTTACGCCAGCATGATCAGCCTGCAAGTGTGGTTGTTCTTTAACTGGGAGTTGCCAATTATTTTTCCAAATAGAGTCACTTGAGATGTAGATGATTTTGTAGCCGCTGCTCCTCCTTTATTAGCTGCTTGATCAAGCTCCAAAGCTCTTTTCTTTGCTCTCGTATTAGCTGTAACTGGAGAATTGTCCACATTCAATCCACATAATTCCTCACCTTGCCAATTAAGTAGAGTAGTGTCACTGGTAAGCCGATCTTGGCATTGTGGAGATGCATCATTGAATTGATTCTACTGTGAACTTGAGGCATTATGTACCATCAGTGCTTGATTAATAAGTCTGAGCAAGTGGCTTGATTGTGAGGCTAGCTGCAAGGGTAAGACCACTCATAATTTGCTACCAAGTTATTTTGAACAGGGACAAGATCCTTAGCTGCACTAATAGGTGTTGGAGCATATGCCTAAAAAGGTCTTGTGTTCACATTTTGTCTTGGGCCCTCGTAATTTCCCTGGTAAGCTGGTCTACTACCTTGATATGCTTGTTGTTGACCTGAACTCTACTGTTGATAGGGCCTGCTATATGATTGTTGCTTCTCCAAGTTTACAAGCTTATTACCAAAAGTTTGCAATAGACTTTTGATTTCCTACAACTCATTTGAAGAACTTGGAACAACATTTTCTTGTGTTGCAACAGCTGGAACAGGTGGCAGGGGTGTAAAAGGTGGTATCTGCAAAGGGATATTTGCATGGATCTCTAGAAATATATGCATTGGTGGCCTAGGAGCAAGTTTACCAGCCTATATTAGGCTGTTTTCAGCTCTGATTGCTACTTCAAATTTGTCTGGTAGAGAAACACCCACCATTGATTGTATCATAACCGAAATATCATTGTTTATAGCTCTAAGATAATACAGGAAGGCGTACTTAGGTGAAGGCCTCACCATTGCAGGGATTCTATCCCAGGTTCTTTGAAATCTAAAATTGAAATCATTCATCTACTCTTGTGGAGCCCTCTTAATTGTAGTCAATTGTTCCAACAAGGACAAATTATCAGACCTATCCTGAAATTGTTTATGTAGCTTGCCTCCAAATTTGTCCCAAGTTGCAATTGGACTGGCTGCTAAGCACCTATACCATTGTACAACTCTTCCTTTCAATGAAGCAGCCAATAATCTCACATCTTCTTGAGTTATGTGATGGATTCCGCATGACGAAGCCACATCTCGCATGTGTTCAACCGAGGTAGTTTGATCTTCTCCAATGAAAGTTGGAAGACTCTTCAAGGCTACCATTGGAATTTTTATTGTGTTGTGCAAGATTTAGGGGAATCCCTCCATTGAAAGCAACAAACGGTTGATTCCTTGGAGTAGCCATTGGAAGGGGCTGAGGAGGATTTACTGGCACTCTAGATGAAACCAAAGATGGGACAACAACGTGTGATCCCATAGATGGAGGAGTGGATTTAATTCTTCTAGAATTGATAATTGTTGTTCCTCACCTTTTTGTTGCTCTGCCTTGTCTTCTTGGTGATGACAGCTGCAAATATTCGAAAGGAACTAAGCTGCTCCTTGTCTGAACTCTATTCATAAACTGTAGAAGGCGCTGATTCTGAGGTTCTCTCTCTCTCTACGGAGTCGCCAAGTATGCACAATTAACTTTTGTAAAGTCTGGAACTCCCTGGTTGCATACTAAACCAACAGCATAATATGGAACTGGTCCCACTGGGCGTGCTAGAAACTATTGTCACCTAGAAATGCACCCTACGTAGAGTCATGGAAACTAAGCTTTCTAGTGAAACATGGGATCATTTCAAGGTTGTGGGTCACTTGAAGTTGAAATGAACCTCCAGAGAAGGCCGACTTCCTTTGGGTATCACTTAAACTAACGATTCAGTAAAGGGAAAAGGGAGAAGGAGTACATGAATGAAACTAAACTATGGTGATACACTGAGTTTGATGAGATCAATGTAATACTTAGAGTGCACTTGAAATTTGTCAATGATCAGAAAGATACATATCAAATTCTATGAGCTACTCATTAATATGTCACAAACAGGTTTGATACACACACTTTTTTAATAAAGGAAAATACTTTCACATAATAAAATCTATGTGTGATTATGTAAACACAACTTTTTGATTCATATAATGGTGCTTTTTACAAAGGAAGGAATGAAACACCAGATAAAGTTGTAAAGGAATAAAAGAATTCACAAGATAACTCAATCATTAACCTAAAATGCACAACACCTTGCAAGAATAGTGACTAAAATATGAATCATCCACAGTGGCCAAGATAACTTTGTATTTTATATTCCAAAAATTGAAGTGAGTTACAAAGCATACACTAGCTAAGAGAGGATTACTAAGAATCACTAACTCTTTTGAATGTATTATTCGAACAGCTTACAAAAGGGAAAAAATGCCTTATATATCAAAAGTGTGTCGACCCCTTAGGGGTTTACAAAAATATCACCTTAGTAAAATTCCATCCAGATCTTTTGATTGAAATTAATGGCTCATCTCGGCGTCCTTGTTGTCCATGTCGGTGAAGGAGTTGCCTCCATGAATGGTCCTCTTTAGATCTTTTGTAGCTACCACATTCATTTCTTGGTCTTGTGTCTACTTTCTAACCTCCCTGTCGAGCACTTTGAATGCTTCTGAGCTCAAAACAAATACACGTTACTTTCATCCTATAGATCTTCTTCATCTAGGTCGACGCAATACGGTTGAGATATGCTTTAGCTTCTTTTGATTGTTATTGAGCATACTTCCACGAGATTCTTCGGTGGTCAAAGCTCTTCCTATAGACCGCAGGCGCCGCGAGACACTAACCGGCCCCCGATGCTGCATTAAATCCTCCCCGCCACCATCGCGATACACATGCCACTTTCGCCAGGAGTCTGGCATGGTTTCCAAAAGTCATACCGATATCACCTTTGTCATCGCCGAAAACATCGGCAAGATATATCGCTTTCAGCAAGATGTTATAGCGAGCCCCCTGGAGTCATACAAAAATCTCTTTCATCGCTGAGACCTTCACCCTTCGGCAAGACCCTTTGATGTGCAGCCCCATTCTATCCGAGCTCCTATCATTCCGTTCGATGAGACTCCCCGTCGGTCGGTGAGACCTCTTGTCGAAGGAAAAATACTTCGACGAGCTCATTCATCATCTGTCGGGAGGACCACCTTCATTCGTCGAGACATCACGTAGAATTCCTTTTCCTTCGGTGAAATGTTTCATTTCGGGAAGACTTTAAGCCGCTACATATTGGCACCGAGCATCCATTCTCTGATTTTGCATATCTCTTTCTGGGCCAGGAGACATTCTTTTGGTCAGAGACCTCTTGGCTAACACACCTTGTTCTACTCATTGTGCTACTCCGCCGGGTGGTACATTTGGTCGAAAAGACTCATTTCCACCTCTATCCCTTGAGAGGGAGCACAAAACATGTCGTGAGAGACATCATGTGGTTGTTGGGGAGATCTTTCTCCGACTGGCCATGCAAGCACCGAAGTCTCTTTATCTTTTCGGCGACCATCTCCTTCGTCACTGAGATGTCACTTGAATCTCCATCCTTCACCGTGTCCATCATCTCCTATCGAAGTCTCCCATCTCATTAAGACTTCGTGTTTGTGAAGAGATCTTACCGAAAAGGAAAAGTTACCCAGACTCCCTCTATCATCTTTTGGTAAGTTATTATAATGCCTTCACTTCCAAGATAATTTTATGATATCAATTTCTCTGAGGCTCTTCTAGCCATCATTTCTAGACATCTTAGCTTTAATTCGACTCTTCCTTTTGGTGAATTCGTAGGATCCTATCAAGTAAGACATTTCGCTGAGACCTCTTTGCTAAGCCCTCTGTATATCATCAAGAGCCGAGACTCATTCACGCTTATATATCTCTCAGATGACCATGCCAGTAGGAGCACCACCCTAGTGTGATTCTGCATTGATAGGCCGACTATCAGACCTCTCTTCCTATCGAATCTCGGATCTTCATTCCGGGAGATTCTCTACTTGGCTCATAAGATTCATAATGCACTCATTTCTTGTCAGACGCTAACCTGTGGAGAGCCATTAAGGTTTAGACATCCCAAGCAGAGAGATACAAAACTTCATAGCGACAGAGATTCCCTGGCGACCACGAGGATTTCAAACAAGTACGATCCAAAGCTGGTCGGCG
Organism: Sequoia sempervirens; assembly: GCA_007258455.2. NCBI lineage: Eukaryota > Viridiplantae > Streptophyta > Pinopsida > Cupressales > Cupressaceae > Sequoia > Sequoia sempervirens. The sequence continues at coordinate 9,325 of VDFB02140592.1, forward strand.
AGACCCTTGGGGAAGTCTTGCCAACTTTATTCCTTCAAGGGATCTATGCCAAATCAGAGTGAGGGATCCCCTCCAATAGAGTTTTCTGTGACTTAGCATAAGATGCATGATTCTGCCCCTGCGCGAATCCTCCATTTGGCCCTCTCGAACATTTGTCACATGATTTTCCTGCCTGATTGAGCCCATGGGTGAAAATTGGGCAACGGTTACTAGACACCAAATAGATTTTTATTTTTGTCCCATGATTGCTTCCTCCTAAAATTAATTTCATTGTAAAATAAATACCTACAAACTTGAGTGAACTACTGAATAACAACCAATTCCCAAATGCATAAGAAGAGTAAAAATCCCAAATTCATGAAAGGAAAAAACAATAAAAATTGTTGAGAACTTCCTTTCATCCTTGAACTTCATCTTGAAAACTAAAACCTAAATTCATGTATCGTGAACTCTTGGTTCGAAGTAATAAAAAATAGTTAGACTTTTCTCCTCAATATCAGTCTCAATATAAATTTATTTAAAAATATATGTATGTATGTATGTATGTAATGTTATACAAAATAATAATATTTAACATATAAATATTTTTAATATATATTTATAGTTATATGTTAAATATTATTAGTTGATTATATAATATATATGTTTATAGGTATATAATAGATATTATTAATTAGTTATATAATACACATATTTATAGATATATATTAAATATCATTATTTGATTATATAATATGTGTATAGTTATTTAATAAATATTATTAATTGATTATATAATATATTGATTGCTATATATTAAATACTATTGATAGATTATATATTAAAAAATATTTAATACAAATAGATTTAAAATGATTTTAATTATTTTAATCAACCAAAATTTGAACAAGAGTAACCATATTACAAATGTTCTAATATACATAGTCATAGAAACACACATTTATGTTTGTAAGTTAGACTAAATACCACAATTATGTGACTAAAAAATAGAAAGTATCAAGACAACAAAACAATTAGTAATAATAAGTGAAGACATTATATAATTCCAACTTCAACATAATCAAATATGACTAATTTTTAAAACTTGTCAATTGCTGACACCCTACCAAATGCCCTTTCTTTGAAAAATATACATATTTTGATATGATTGTACCTACCAAATCAAAGTGATAATTAAAACCAACAAATATGCAACATAACTGGATGCCTGAATTCTAAATCAAAACAACAAATCCTATTATGATACCATTTATGGATGAATCTTACAATTGTGCAGATAATAAAAATATTCAATACCATCATGAAATCATATTGCTCAATGTTCAATGAATACATAACCAATAATAAAATAATTTTGGAATAGACAAAGTAGACTTAACATATTTTGATGCGAAATTTTTTTTTGTGCATTTTTTTGAGTGGTTACATATATTGCTTGATATTGATCATTTTAGGATTCATATGTATCTCAAAGTGACTAAAATTGTAATATTAAAACTTTCATGGTCAATTCTATTTCTATTTAGTTTTGTGCCCATTTTAAGATATTTAGAACAATTACAAATTGAAAAACAATACAATCTTGTGTGATTTAGGCTCATTCCACTATCCCTCTCCTATCCTTGTTTATACATATCTTCATGCCTTTGACCCTATCCTATTCATATCCACACTTGCCCATACATTTCACAAATTTGATTGACTCCAATTTATTTTGCTAGATGTTTATGCAGGAACATCAGGGTCCATAGCAATCGACATCACCAAAAAAAAAATGTTTGGTCTTGCACTAATAATGATGGTATAATCTTCTTTGTCAAAGGATATCAATCTTAGTAACAGGTATTATTGTATACCTTGTTAAACTGCGAAGATAGTATTTGGGAGCATTAAAATTTTCAAAACTTCTTCTTTCTGGCCTATAGAGCTGGATGAGGGGCTGCGGCCTTATGTGGAATAGCGGGGGTCCATTGTTTAATACATTTGATATTCTCATGCCCATTAACAAAGCATTACGGGAGACCAAAGGCCAACGTAGGAGTATTATTTTGCAGAGTAAGATACCAAAGGTTGGAAGAGATAATAGAAGGTCGCCATGAAGAGCAATGGTTATGCGTGGACAAAAGATTGAAAGAAAAAACATATAAGTTATATGATCGAATCCACAACCCATGGAATGGCTCCATGCTTATGGAATTGATTCAAATGTACAAACTCAACCTAAAGAAGAGGTAAAATATAAATAAAGAGAATCTATTTTTTAATTCCAAATTGAATCAGATTCTAAAACTACATTAATTTAACATTTATTTATTCTATTGCCACTTAAATTAATCTTAGAAAATGTTAATTTTCCTTTATACATATATAAAGGAG
>VDFB02140593.1:0-12056 GCA_007258455.2 Sequoia sempervirens
TTTTCATGTTTGAGGATGTTTTTTTGGGTCCTTACAATGTTGTGGCTGACATTGGTTGGTTCTTATTGATAATTGATTATGGATTGGGCCGATAGTCTGTACACATTTTATATTTTGTTGAAGTCGACATGTAGTTGATGTTATTCTTGGTTGCGGATTTATATGATCGATTGTTTATATAATTTGATGCAAGTGGTGTGCAAGTGGTGTGTGAAGTGTGCGAGTGCTATGTGTGAATAATGTTCTAATATTTCGAGATTAGAAGTAAAGTGTGAAGAAGAGTGAGCAGATGTTTATACTCTTAACCGGAACTGTAATCAGGCATTAGTAGATGCTATTTTCTCAATTCAAATCTTTCAGATGTAATCCGAATTTTTCTCTAAGACAGTGAGTCTTCCTTTGGGTAGTAAGCCTATTTTTAATTGAGCAGTGAGCTCCAGGAAGTGTGCCTAAATGCATGTGCATTTCCCATTTACAATACTTTTGACAGAGTATAATCTTGTGGACTAACCTCCATTATGGTTTTTCCATTAATAGGGTTTCCATGTAAAAATCTTGGTGTTATGTGTGTTTCTGATGTGGTGATGGTTTATGCTTTCATGTTTATTTATCAGATCTGAGAATAAGTTTAATAAGTATAATTTCTATGAAAACTGATTCACCCCCCCTCTCAGTTGTCTGCCCTTGTGTTGACAACAAGTGGTATTAGATCAGGTTCCTTGGAAGAAGTTTAATATCTTGAGGTGATCTGGGATGGTGACATATAAGAAGTATAGTATAAGATTTGATGGAACAAATTATTCTTTGTGGAAGACTTGAACGGAGTGTCATCTGAGATGCATTGGTGAACCTTACTGGAACATTACAAAGAATAGGTATATCATTCGAAAAAATGGTCCTTCTACTAAAGATGAGATTAAGGAAGCTGAGTACAATATCAGGGCTAAGGAAGCATTGTTGAGTGCTCTGACTAATTCCAAGATGACAAATGAAATGGAGATGAAGACTGCTTATGAGATCTGGAAAAATTTGGAAACTTTGTATGAAGGTGATGCCCATGTGAAGATTGCTAAGCTATAAAGTCTGAAAGGGAAATATGAAACATTGAAAATGGGTGAAGATGAGAACATCAATTCTCTTATGTAGAGAGTGAATGAACTTGTGTGTAATATCAGATGTGCTAGTGGAACACTGGAAGAATCAGAGATTGTTGCTAAAGTGCTCAAATCCTTTCCTACTGCATACAAACACAAAGTTTCTGCTATTGAGGAGATCCAAACTGTGATAAATGTAACCATAGATATGTTGATTGGTAAGCTTGCTGCTTTTGAGTTAAGTGAGTTTGGTGATTCTCTTCCTAAGACAAAATTTGCATTCAAAGCTACTACCTTTGGAAAAGATAAGCAGAGATATGATCCGGGAGAAATTTCTTCTAGAAACTTGTCCAAGTATGAGTAGGAAATGAGAGAGATTGAAGAAGAGGAGAGAAAACTAGATGAGCTTGAAGCACTTCTTGTCAAGAAGGTGCCCAGATGAGAAGGTAGGTATAAAGGGAAATTGCCTCTTAAATCTTTTTCATGCAATAAGATGGGCCATTTTTCCTGAAGATGTCCAGAAAGAGTTCCTAAGCCAAGACTAACAAGCCTAGATTCCAAAGAAAGTGTTATTATGTTGCTGATGAAGGTGTGACAGATGATGAATCTGATATAAGGGAATGTAAATGAAGATGAATGGGTATTTATTGCTATCAAAGAAAATGATATAGTACCTACTAAATCTGGTAGTTGCATAAATGTGGAGAAAGCTCTAGCTGCCAGAGTTGAAGAAAAAGATGAATGGGTGATTGATAGTGGATGCTCTCATCACATGACAGGTGATAAAAGTAAATTTGTGAGATTGGAAAAGTATGATGGTTGTGTTGTAAGATTTGGTGATGAAAAAGCTGGTGTAATCCATGGCAAAGGATCCATTTCTCTTGATGGTAAGAATAATACTGATGATGTTCTATATGTGGAAGGTTTGAAGCATAATCTTTTAAGTGTTGGAAAAATGGTTGACAAAGGATACAATCTTCAATTCAAGGATGGAAAGTGTAGAATATTTGGGAGTTTCAAAAATGTGATTGCATCTAGTACAAAAAAAAAGGTAATATATTTCACTTGAGTGCTGCTAGTAAAAGTTCTCTGATTGCTCAAGTTAATGAAAGTTGGTTGTGGCATAGGAGATTGTGTCATGTAAACTTTGACAATATTATCAAGATAATCTCTACTCAGGCAGTGAGAGATCTTCCTAAGTTGATAAAACCTACTAATACCATATGCAAGGAATACCAGTTAGGGAAGCAAACTAGAGTTTCATTTCAGAGAAAACAATATTGTTCAAATGAAGTGTTGGAGCTTGTGCATACTGATTTGTCTGGTCCTTCTAGAATCAAAAGTTTACAAGGAGACAAGTATTTCATGTTACTTATTGATGGTTATTCTATATTATGTGGGTTACTTTCTTAAGGGAAAAATATGAAGCTCTAGAGAAATTCAATATTTTTAAGGCTAGGGTTGAGACAGAGATAGGTTTGAAGATTAAATGGTTGAGATCAGATAGAGGTGGTGAATTAATTTTGGGCGAGTTTAATTCTTTTTGTGAAGAGCATGGGATAAAGAGACAATTATCTGCCCCACAGACCCCTCAACAAAATGGATTTGTGGAAAGGAAGAACAAGACAATTCAAGATGCTGCTAGGACTATGATGCTAGAAGGAAATGTTCCACATATCTACTAGAGAGAAGTTGTGAGTACTATTGTTTACACTCTCAATCGGGTACATATCAAAGGTGATACCGGTAAGACCCCTTATGAGCTATGGTTTGGTCATAAGCCTACTATTAGATACTTCAAAATCTTTGGGAGTAAATGCTATATCAAAAGAGATGAAGATATAGGAAATTTTGATGCTAGAAGCAATGAAGGAATCTTTCTTGGTTATTCTACTAAAAGTAAAGCCTACCGGTGCTACAACAAGAGATTGAGGAAAGTAGTTGAAAGTGATAATGTCAAGGTTGATGAAGACATAGTTAGACCATCCAAAACTTGTGGATATGATTCAAAAGGTCAGAATGACAGTTCAGATAAAGGAAAGAAAGTTCAAACTCAAAATCAAATTCAAATCATTCCGGTGAATCAGGAAAATCAAGAGGAAGGAAATAGTGAAAGTGCAAAAGTGAGATCACAAGAGCCTAAAGTTCAAGAACATCCTAAGACTCCAAGTTATGTAAGACTAAATCATTCAGAAGCTCAGATTATAGGTGATAAGAAAAAAGGTGTTCAAACTAGGAGAAGAATTGCAGAAGAATACCATTTGATATCAAAGAATGAGCCTAATAGTGTCAATGAAGCATGCAAAGATGAACATTGGGTGGAAGAAATGAAATAAGAACTACTGCAAATTGAGAAGAATGATACATGGATTCTTGTTCCTAGACCTAAGGAAAAAAATGTAGTGGAACTAAATGGGTCTTTGGAACAAACTAAATGAGCAAGGTGAAGTTGTTAGAAACAAAGCAAGATTGGTTTGTAAAGGATATTCATAGATGGAAGGAATTGACTTTGAAGAAACTTTTTTCTCCTGATGGCTGGGATTGAAGCTATACAGCTATTTTCTTGCTTATGTCACTGCCCACCCAAAACTTCAAAGGTTTATTAGATGGACGTCAAGTCAACATTTCTAAATGGTGAATTGGAAGAAGAAGTGTATATTAGGCAACTGATGGATTCGATGGGCTGATTAAGGGAGATATGGTTTGTCGGTTGAAGCATTGTATGGACTTAAGCAAGCCCCGAAACTCGAAACATGCTAGATTGGGTAAGCATTTGTTAAAAGCTTGGTTTAATATAGAATGCTTGGTATTAGTAATATATTTCAAGATTGATCATGATAAATATTTGATTGTTGAATTCTTTATTGATGATATCATTTTGGAGGAGATGATAGTTTGTGCATGAATTTTGCTAATGAGATGCAAAGTGAGTTTGAGATGTCCATGATTGGAGAAATTAAATTCTTTTTGGGATTGCAAATTACTTAATTAGACAAAGGGATCTTTATATCTTAGTCCAAGTATGTGAAAAATTGTTAAAAAGTTTGGTATGGAAGATTCAAGGCTAGTTGGTACACCTATGGTGACGGATATATGATTGACTACAAGATGATGATTCTCTAAAAAAATCAGACTAGATCTGAGGATCCATGATTGGTGGTCTACTCTATTTGACAAAACTAGACTTGATATATCATGAATGTTGTATGCATTGTTGCAAGATTTTTAAAGGCGATCCTAAGAATTTCATGTAGCCCGACCATGAAGGATTTTGGATACTTGAAGGGGATAGTTGATTTTGGCCTATGGTATCCTAAAGAGATGATTTTATATGGAGCACTTTCTTGGTGTTGATTAGGCTGAGATGTGGATGATAGAAAGAGTACCTCTTGGTGGCACATTTTTCTTGGGAAAGAATTTGATTTCATGGTTAAGTAAATGAGAATGGCATTGATGTTGCTAAAAATTGTACTCAAGAATTATAGATGAAGCAGATGCTAAAGGATATTAGAGTTGTGTATGATGAGCCTATTGCTATATTATGTGATAATTCAAGTTCTATTATCATTTCTAATAATCTAGTGCTGTATTCAAAGACCAAGAATATATCCATCAAGTTTCACTTTTGAGAGAGGTGAGTGGAAAGGAAGTCGGATTGGAGTATGTTCCTACTAAGGAGTAGATTACATATATCTTTACCAAGTTATTTCCTAAGGATACTTTTGAGGATCTCAGGGAATCTAGGAAATGATTATCCTCCCTAATCCCGAGAATTAAGGTGCATTGACTTTGCATCGGTCAGGTGCATTTCTCCGTCGCCTTGATCGGATTGATGTTGTAATTGCTTCTACTCAGGGGTAGTAGTCAGATGTTTAGATATGTGTTTTAGAGCTTGTGTGGAGAAAGATAATGTGTATATTTTTCATTGATGTCAAAGGGGGAGAAGAGTCATGTGAAAGACTATGAAAGAGTTAAGGATAAAAGAGTCAAAACCTAAGGGGGAGAAAGTGCTAAGAGAAAGTTGTGTTGATGGTGTTTTTTTTCACATCATGTGTTTCCATCAATGCAAAAGGGGAAGATTGTTGGATGTTGCTGATATGTGGTTGTCATTGATGTCAACACTATTGGCATTAATGTCTTTAAGGCTGTATATGTCGAGGATATTGAGAAAATTGTAATAAAGTTTTAGATTGTCGGTGGTGCAGTGAAGTTCATGTTGTTGGCTAGCTCAGTATATTGATGATAAAAGGTTGTGGATTAAAGGGTTTGTTTTTGAGTATATCTAGTTTATCCACATGAAGTTTTAGAGGTTCGCATGAAGATTTGATCGAGTTACGAGTATCTGTATTTTGTCAGTTGTTCAGTTGTTCTAGTTGGTGTTCCTGAAAGAAGATGATGTGATTCTGGTAACTTGAGTTGTTGTGGATGCTTCTGTGGTGATTCATGATGCTTGTCGATGTTTCTAGATTGTGCTCTATCTATTTTGTTGGTCCACATTGATCGTTGTGCCCATGATTGGTGATTTTCTTCTGTGTGTTCATGTTTTTCATGTTCATGGCCGACAAGGTGATTGTAGAATGTTGTGGATCTTCGAGGCATAATTGTTTAAGGTGTTTCATGTTCGAGGATGTTGTTTTGGGTCCTTACTATGTTGTGGCCAACATTGGTTGGTTCACATTGATAATTGCTTATGGATTGGGCTGATAGTTTCTACACATTTTATATTTTGTTGAATCCGACATGTAGTTGATGTTATTCTTGGTTGTGGATATATATAATCGATCTTTTATATAATTTGATGCAATTGGTGTGCAAGTGGTGTACGAAGTGTGCAAGTGCTATGTGTGAATAATGTTCTAATATTTCAGAGAAGTAAAGTGTGAAGAAGAGTGAGTAGATGTTTATGCACTTAACTGGAACTATAATTAGGCATTAGTAGATGATATTTTCTCAGTTCAAATCTTTCGAATGTAATCCAAATGTTTCTGTAAGACAGTGAGTCTTCCTTTGGGCAGTAAGCCTTTTTGTAATTGAGCAGTTAGCTCTAGGCAGTGTTCCTGAATGCATGTGCATTCCCCATTTACAATACTTTTAACAGAGTATAATCTTGTAGACTAACCTCCACTGTGGTTTTTCCCCTAACAGGGTTTCCACGTAAAAATCTTGGTGTTATGTGTGTTTTTTATGTGGTGATGGTTTATGCTTTCATGTTTATTTATTAGATCTGTGAATAAGTTTAATAAGTATAATTTATATGACAACTGATTCACCCCCCCTCTCATTTGTATGCCCTTGTGTTGCCAACAAGGTGACTATTTTTGGTTACAATTCTGATTGTTTGGCACTTAAACTTGTTTATACCTTGTATAAACGTGCAAGAATGTGACTGAAAAACTCTACTTATTGATCCAATTGATCCTATCAGGTTATTATGATTTATTAAAAGGATTTTAATCCTTCCTTTAAGTAACCAATTAAGAGAATCACACAATGACAACAAATGTGTATTGACAAATGAAGTATACCCTCAAATTTGAATAACAAGATAAAATCTAGTTGGAGATAGTATGACAACCTTATTAATTACCTAACACTTCTTACTGATCCAAATCTTACTTCCAAGCTATTGTAATAAATTAAAAGGATTTTAATTCTTTGATAGAAACCAATCAACTTGATTACACAATAATAAAAAATATGTATTGATGAAGATGAATACCAACTTGGATACACAAATTCAAATAACAGAGAAATAGCAATGTGGAGACAACCAGATAATTGCTTTAAATCAACAAACAATAGACACCAATATTGAGTCACACAAAATTAAATATTTTCCATTGATTTCTGCCAAAATTTCATGCATGCATCATGGTCCTTACAGTATAATATATATGATAAATATTTTGAAAGTATCTTCTATATATCTCCTATTCTCTCCCTATTAGCTCTTACTCCTCAATCATTACATGTCCAAATTATATATCAATATTTTGAAGTGGGTGCACCTCTTCACAAGTGTATTTTGAAATTAACAACAATTAAACAGTGACAATTAAGCTCTAGTGATCCACAAATGAACTTGTGTTATATTCTCTAAATACTCTTGACTTAAGTGTGTGCCAATATCCGCAAAAGCATTCCTCGCAGCAATCTCCATGATGATCATCTTCTCCAAATTCTCATAGGCCTCCTCCAGTGCCAAATCCTCGTTCTTGGCTACTTCCAAGGATCCACTATAGTATCATTCTACATTCTTCCATCCATTTATTTTGGTCTTTCAATTCTCCATCATCTTTAAACAATGTAGGCACCCCTTCTTTTGAAGCATCAATGAACTCCTTTGCATCTGCTTGAAGTTCCTTATAATAATATTTATGTTTTCTCATCATATCCTTAATAGCTGTAATGGTTTCAGTGCCATAACTGCTTCTCTTTTGTATCTCCTAGATCTTTTCCTAAGTCCTGTCATGTATCCTATTATTCTCCTGAATGGCTGTGTAGCTTTTGGAGTGGGTGGCCTAGAATTTATTCATCCAAACCATCAGGTTAGTGTGCCTTTTTTTGAATATTGCAAAGAGTGTGTCAAATTTGGTCTTGCTCACTTGAGTGTTTACTTGTGAATCCTTAATTTTGTCCTTTGACTGGGAACCTTCTCTGTGATTTAACATTCTAGAAGATCCCTTGAAGGTGTCCTTGACTGTGTCTCTTAGGAAGTCATTTTCTTTCAGCATTCTCTCATTGTTCAACTTGTACATATCTCATTCTTTGATCAACATCTAAATCTATGCTTTATTCAATTTGGCTACATTAATGCCAATGTCAGCTATGATCATAGGTTCAACTTCTCCTAATTTTAGTGTCATCACATGGCCAAATTCCTTCTCAGTATCAATAATCACAGATTTCTTATGTGGAGGATACAAGGCCCAAATCATAAGAGAGTTCTCATCAGGGTTATATCTTGACCCGATGTATACTTCTGTCACCCCTTCTGGACTGAACTTGTGTTTAGCACCATTATTATGTAAAAAAATATCAAAAACAAGAGCAAAATTTAGATCTAAACCAGGAAAGATCATTACACCAGACTCCTCTAACAACTTTCTTCCTTTCTCTGGAGTCATGTTCATTTCATTTTCTACATCCACCTTCAATGTTTTCAACAACTGGCTTTCATTGTTGGGTGTGATGTTTGTGACTAATTCTCTTATTGTTTTTCCCTTTTGTTTGTACAAAAATGATTTAAATTAAGGTGATTTGATGAACTGATCATTAGAGACAAAGGACTTATAGGCCAATTTCCTAGTATCTGCATCATATGATTCCTCAACTTCTTATTCTCTGTTTGGAGGTTGGTACTCTTCAATTCTTAGTTTGGGAATCTTGTCAGTTTGGCCTTGGGGTTCTCTTTCATCAAAAGATTCCTCACTCCCAGAGGAGACCATTTCTGTTTCATGTATCCTTTTCATTTTCAGTTCCATTTCTCTATTGTAGTTATTAATTTCCAATTCAACCTCCTTTTCCTCCATGTTTCTGATAATGTCATCACGAGGATATGGTGTATGATCATATCCAGCTAGATTCTATTTTTTCCTTGCAAAACCAATATAACCCTCAGGATCAAATCCCTTTCTTTGGTGCAACCTTCTTCGTATTGAAATGTAATAACTTATCTAAAATAATATCAAATCCTTCCTTTGACAACATAGTGAAGTCTCCAAAGCACAATGTACTAGGCATAAATGATTATTTCTCATAGGCACTCAAGTTCATAACATTGGAATAATCCATTTTCCTGACAATTTCTAAATATGCAATCCTATCTGGCATAGTTTTGGGTAGCAAGAAAGGTGTGTATTCAAAACCATACACTCTAATCATGGTGGAATCAATGTAACAATACCAATCACCCTAATTATGACCTACAGTTGGTGGTCCATTGAAATCCTTGGGCCTCAAAAATATTTTGATCTCATAAAACAATGAGTAATCACATGGGTGATCATAAAACCTATACAATATCTTAACAAAGTACTCTTTGAAATAAACATAACTAGAATTGATAAATCTATTGTCCCAAATAGAAATCCACAATTGCACTGGTTGTGGTTGATCCTCTTTATAAAATTGTGTAATTCTCATTTCCTTTGGCCACATTCCTAACTCCTGTCCATAGTACAATATCACATGCATGAGAAGGGAATAGTGTTTAAAATGTAGTGTGGGAGATCCATTTTTGATGGCATAATCAAAAGGTCTTGCATTGGGGCATTGTATATCTGTAGCAATCACAATTGGCCCTATAAACGTGAATTCAGAGGCCTCTTTTCCTATTATTTGGCATACTGAGAAGTAAGTATGTTTTAGGTAGGCCTCAAACAAATCAACATGAAAAGGAGGCCCATCCTTGTCTTCCAGTGGAACAAGGTCTCCATCTTTCCTAGGCCTGTGTAACGGTAATCTCCATCCCTTGTAAGTTGTATCCATTCTCCAGTATTCCTTCTCAAGGCCTCATGCACAATAGGCTCGTCACATGTGTCATCTAGGTTAAAAATTTCACAAAGTGCATTCTTGGCACATGTATAAAAGGTTCACCTTGCAGTTTTCAAATAGCAATAAGGTCGAGATTATAATGTATTGCCAGAAGTTTTATGAGCTCTACATTCATGAAGACATTGGGAACAACCAGTTTTCCCAACTTAAAATTCCAAGGGTTGCAGACTGGTTCAAATCTACCTCTCTAAAAATAGTGAAACATGAACAATTCATATCCCCTAATAGGAGTCCACACATCACCTATATGTTTACATTTGTCTTCTAACCTTTCTACATCAGCCCTTAATTGTGCAGACCTTTTGTCTTTCGGGCCTGAACCAGGAAATTGATCAATGAAGTCAAAGTTTAATTTTTGTTCTTTTGTTTTGGATTCCACCCCTGATTCAATTTTCTATTTTTTGCTTTTGGATTGGCTACTTTCGTCCTATTACTTCCTACCTTTTGTTTTCAAAGAACTTGAACCTTCCATTTTAATTCTCTAAGGTGGTAGAATTGAACTATAATTTACCAATTGCAAGGAAGCCTAGTGTGCTTACTTGTTTTTTTTCTGGCTATACCGAATTCTTTAACTCTCGTTCGATCTTTCATCCTTCCCAATGCAAATTCTAGAAATTCTTTTGGTTCATTCTCCTTTCAATCAGAGAATATTTACATAATGTTCATTCATGTGGTCATTAATGTCCACCCTTGAGAATGAATGCAACAGGTTTTTTGAATTTTGCAATGTCAGAACGATACAAAAATATTGCATCGGTGAAACCCTTCTAGTCTCAGGTCGATCTATGCGTTTTATTTGGTTCAAACTTTTTTTATACATTCACAATTGATCACCAAGACATAAATGAATGTCCTTTCAATGTGGAGTGTCCCTTTGGTTCTCATTCTTGGTCAGGAAGACAACCAAGTACTCTTATCGATACTATACAACTAGCCTTTTTCTTTTTTTTCAAATTTTATTATTTTGGGGAGAAAATTATGAAGTTCTTCCGATGTCAAGGTGGTTTGGACCATTAGAAATCCATTTAATTATCGCCCGGTGCCATTATGAAAAATCATGACCATTCCATGTTACCATCGAGCTGACATGTTCTGTCGTTGAGAAAACAAAGAGCCTTTTCGATGGTCTTAGTCTCCCTGATGTATTCCCTTTACCGCTTCATTCATTTGGATAAGTCGGCAAGACTTTCCCCGAAACCTCCTTCATCGATGTAACCCATGTGGTCGGTGAGATCTGAGGGACTCGCTCCTATTGTACATGTCTCTCTGATATAGTCATTCTCCTACTTCATCAGCGAAAGAATATATATTTCTTGCCAATGAGGATTCCATCAGTATGATACACACACTCGGTATGATTTGAAAAATTCACTCTGATTACCTTGCTCTTTCCGATAAGCTTTCATCAGTGAAATGATAGGCATTGTCTTCCCGATTATGTACACATGTTATCTTTAGGGTCTTTGGTTGCTGTGACTTGATTCACTTCTTCCCAATATGAGAAAAATGTTCAAATTGAAAGGATATGACTTGCTGATCAGAAGGAATTACACATGATCTTCTTGATATGGACTAGTTGCTTCTAGAGATCTTGCTCAACAATGACTAGAGAGATGCTAATATATCAAATGCCACATTTATGGGATCATTAGTTAACATGGGTTATAATATGGATCTTGTCACACAAATTTCAACAATTTGTATTGATCATAAAATTAAGGTGTGGAAAATCTCTGTGGTCTGTGAAGGCTAAGAAGAATGTGAGATTTTTCCAGTCCTAATAGGTTCATCAACTTTTCAAGCTGTTTCAGGGCTTCTAAAGTCTTCATATCTAAAATTGAAGCTGCATTGGAGAAATTTCTCAAGACAAAAACTTTAATATCTCCCAAAACATGCAGAGTAATGAGGTGATTCTTTCGCGACCAATTTTTTTTTTCCAGTTCTGCTCCTTCGGTAAATTTTTAGGTCCATAAAGCCTATTTAGGTTGACTTACTAAAAATAGTAAGTTCCATTTAAAAACTCTGCTTCAATATTGTTCTCCACTTGATCTTCAACCTATGAACTTGCAATCACACATCAAAGGAGAAGAAAAAATCTTGTTGATTGTTAGAGAAGAGGGGTTTTCCTTTGTTGCAAGTATGAAGTTGTTGCAAGGTGTTATTATTGATTTCAACAGGTCAATTGATTAAATCAACTGGTTGATGTTGTCATTAATGTAATGGATGTAGGTTATTGGCTATATATGTTGAGGATATTGAGAAAATTGTTGAAAAATGAGGTGCTTTCTTAGCTTAATACTCTGTAAAACTTTAATATTGCTGATCTAAGTAAGTATTTTCTTTGTTAGATATATTCTTTGTGGGTGATTATCTTGGATTAATTCATTTTACTATTGTAGAATGAAG
>VDFB02140594.1:0-21390 GCA_007258455.2 Sequoia sempervirens
AGTCATAAATCTCATCACATAAATCAAAGCAATAACCAGTAAACAAATAACCAAAGGATGATCATGAAACACTTCCAAAACATAATACAATTCCAAATTGCAATTAACCAACACAATAACATCATATCACAGTACCATAAGAGTACAAGGTCGAAACCCAAACATCAACAAGATTTATACAAGACCATAGAATACACCATAGATAAAATAGGGTAAAACCATAAATCAATTCAAACAACTATGTTCCATCAATTCAAGACAAAGACCCACTTCCAGAGGATTTCCAAAGAAGCAACAAAATAAGGAGTGTTAGAGGAGAGTGTCATTGCATGGCTTAACATGGATTCTCCAGGCTACCTACTGCAAGGTACCGCCTCCATCTACTGACGGATTATCCAGGCAACCAAGCACTAGGAACCGCCTCCATCTATGGTTATCCAGGCTACCTATCTCAAGGAACCGCTCCATAGGGTTGCTCACGCGGAACTGTTAACCTTTCATGAAGACAAGGCAACGATCTTGCCAACCACGGCCTTCTCAACCCCCTTTAGCCTGTGATAGCACTAAAAGGTGGATGAGGCATCAATTATCTTTTTTAATGTGATTCTACCCACCCCCTAGTTAATTATTTAAATTATCACTTATTAAATTCACTCTAACGAGGGCTATCCTGGCGCCCCTTTGTGCGCCGACCACCCACTTAGAGCCACTCTCACTCTAGACCAAAACACAAAGCACGTAAAAATGCAAGGGCCAACAACATAATGAAACACAGACAACAGAAGCATGCTTAGGCATTACCTATCTCGCTATAAACACATAATCACACCCATACTCAGACAACCCCTTTGAAAATCCAAATACGAAAAGCAACTTTGGCTACATCAAAGGTACAAAGAGAGGAACATTGACCAACCATAAAAACAAGCCTCTAGAAGACTCTCAAAAGGTTACACTAGGGTTTCCCCATCAAAGAACTGACAACAATAAATTGCAAGACCTCAAAGAACTATTTCCAAATCAAATATAATGAGTGAATTAAACTAAAATAAGATCAACAACTCCATCCATACTACATACTTAACTTCGATACGAAATAAATTAGAAATTCAAAAGAGATCAACTATCCACAACTCATAAACAAAACACGAGTTCCCAATTACATTGCAACACGACTTAAATGACAAAAGATTCCTTGAATCAAAATTAATCTCCAAAGGTATTCACACCAATACGGAAACATCCAAAACAATCCTTCAACAACAGAGGTAGAAGCATGCAACCAGGCATCCAAGGGAGACCTCAATTTCCTCCTCTCTACAAGATACCGATGTTTCAAAACGTCTAATCTCGAAGGTAAAATTCAACCAACATACAACAAACGTAATTAAATGTTTCAAAGCACAGAATAAAAGTAAAGGACACACAACAAGAAGTATAAACTTATCACAACCAAGCATCACATTTGTATCCAAAATACTCCACCACAAAATCAAATATGAACTCAATGATCAAGATCACCTATGGAAACTAAACAACTCAAGAGATACATTGAAACAAATTCATCATAACAATCCTCAAACATGGGGATACACTTAATGAATAATAATAAACACACAAACACTTTCTATCCATCCGCGAGGACCAAAATCTAATCACAACTTTATGACACAAAAGAGCTCCATCCATAAACAAAACTCAAATAAAATAAAATAAAAATACATAATCATCTTGATACAAATCAACTAGCTCAAACCATCAAATCAATCATGAAACAAGTAAGCATCCATATAGAGAATTTACAAAAAAGAGAATAAGGAGATAATCATCTTTTAGAAAATCATCTAATTAACATAATCCCTACATCTATCCAAAAATAAACAGTCAACTCTACAACCATCTACTCTCCTAATTACCAAAATAAAACTATCTTAACCAAGCAATTTTCTTATTTTCAACATATCCCTATCTACTTCATAAACTTATAAATATAAAACAATCACACTAATATTCACGTCACACAATTACATGAATGAATGTTTATACAAAAATGTTCATTTCACATAACGATTCCTAGGTCTTAAAAATAATATGAAAGATTCCATTACCCATTTGCCAAGTTATCCATTAGCCAAACATAAAAGCATGCGAGGAGAAAGATATTAAGATAACATTTATTTAATTCTAAAACTAACAGAAATATAAACGAATTAAAAGATATCACGATATTAGTACTATAAAAATTAAATTACCAAATAAGAGAACATATAAGAAAAGGTCAATATATACTCCATATTTTAAATTTTCATTTAAATAAAATCTCAAGTTAAAATCTTTAACCTACCTTTCCATTCTAAATTAGATACAATGATTAATAATATTCTAAAAGAACATATGTTTCCTCAGACAGAAGGAGCAAGGTTAGAGTGTTGGATTGGTAACAATAATAATAATAATTAAAAGATAAGGTTTTATAACAATTTCAAAATATATAATTGTATCGATATGTTGTCTAAAGAATCATTTTTCCTATTTTATTAACAAATCTACCTTAATCAATAATGATGATATCCTGATTATTTAATACAATACATCTAAGGTAAATCTACAATGCCAACAAGAAGATATTGTAATTACAATATACAATCAAGTGTTAACAATATCTTTCTAAATAAATAATTAACTGAATCAAAACAATAAACATGAAATTCTTATATTTGTCAATTTATATTAAGAGTCTCATATTTCTAGATATATATATCTTATGCATGTGCAATTATATTGTTGAATCCTAATTTCGATAGAAGTACTCATAAATTACAATAAAGCAACCATTACAATTTAGATAATTACTACACGTGAGACGCCCCAATTTGGACTTGAGCAAAATTATGGTGGAACACATAACGTCCATTAGTGAGATCCAAAAAATAAATAACTTAATGCTATTTTCCATGATAGCCCTAACCCCTTGCTCATATTCTTATTCTGCCAAGATTGACAGTGAAGAAGTTAGGCGAAAAGGATATAGTTTGGCAAGGAACAATATGTCATGGGAGAAACATGGAAAGAGGCATTTACACCGGTGGATTAAGTATTGCAAAGATACGAGTATTAGATGACGAGCAAGAATGATAGATGTAAAAGTTGGTAAACCGAATTAAACTTCATAAAACCATTAGATTTGCAAGGGCAGATAAGCGTTACACAGGGAAAGACCATATGGTAAATGAAAAGAACGTAGTGAAGGTAAAAGTTTAAATTGGGAACTGCAACGAACATGTGTAAGTGCAGGTATCGGGGAGGTTATATAAATTTAGATTACCAGACTATGCGAAGGAGCTCATCTAAACACGGTATTCAATAACATCAATTTCTCTCAGCTTCGACTGAATGGAGGTAATTGGCAAAGGCTTGAAACATTGTGCAGACCAAGAGAATTAAATAATCTGCTCATTGGTCCACAATTTCTTCACTTGAACAATCTGCTCATCGACGACATCAGAGAAGACACCCGAACCAAGCTTCCTTCACGTTTGAGATGGTTACAGTTGCAAAACGTGAGAAGCCACAGTCTTGCACATAACATTTGGGGTTTTGATAATAAAATCTGAGAGTTTATTTAAATCTATACACCCTACCATGTTCAAGCGTTGTGGCTGTGACAGGTTGCCAAGAATATCAGAAAATGAATATTGGAATTTGGAACTATCGCCATTCACTTGCATTATTATCAGACCTCTCATGTTATCCACAAGGCGGAAGAGGAGAAAGGTGAGGTACAAACACGTGTCATAAGAGAAGGAGCATCAATGAACAATTTTTTTGTTTTGAGCCAGGCGCATTTCTGTTTGGCAGCGAATTTCTAGAAACGTGCTCAGTATTGCAGTTTGGGGGGGGAAATGAATTTATTTTCAAGTGCTGCAACTGTGATAGTTTGCCAGCAAAAACAAGCAGTTTATTTAAATATTTAAATCTCAGCAATAAGCAGTTTATTTAAAAGCTTTAAGCTTTTTATTAAGGTCAAACATTGTGGCTGGGACAAGATGATAGAAAGGAAATAGATCACTTATTTCAACCTCTTCTATTGGAAATACTCATACGTCATAGATCGCCAATGAAAACAAGAAGGTTACTTAAATGTCCAAAATAATTTATGTTCCAGAGATACGGTTGTGACAGATTTTGAATGTTGCAGATGCAGAGTCGAAACTCAAAAGAAAAGAAAAAAAAGAAGGAATTATTCAATACTCCTTACTGACATTGCGGTTACTATGGTTTAGGGCCTGAAATAGGTATGAGTAAAAGATACACATAATTTCCCAATTTAAAAACAATAACAAGAGCATTTACATTACCTAATGAAAACTGCCAGAGCATTTAGGGCAATATACTGTTGAAAGTGCTTGGCCGAAATAATTAAAGAAAGAAAAGGCCATGACATCCCTAAACAAGGGTTTCTTCAACAATTACATGCCCTAAGATAAATCGATTGCACTACATAAAATAGAAACATACAACAATCCCGATAATTGCATAACATGTACATCATATATTTACAAGCCATACACTTCTAAGAAACTGAAACGTGACTGCATATTACCAAATGACTATAATTTCTTCCAAGAATTAGGGAAAAATTGTAGCAGAAAGAAACATTGTCATAAAAGAACATACGATTTATTGAGATTGAGGGCATAAAAGAACATACGATTTATTGAGATTGAGGGATGGATCAACTAGAACAGGGGCAATTATGCCTGAAACTTTTGCTGCATCTTCAAACCCTTGGTCAGTGCAGAAGGCGAACAAACAGCATAACGACATTCCAATAAGAAGGTGCTCTCCCATTGGATCATAGAGAGAACCCCCCCTAAATTTTTCTTGCCTACCTCTTAAAGAAAATACCAAATTCTCCTTTCAACCGCCCTAACTCCTCTTTCTCCCCCATAAAAGATTTTCAAAAGTAACTCATTTTATTCACCCACTTTAATTAATCATTACTTTATGTATTTATTTATTTAATTATAATATTCAAGATTTATTTATTTAATTCATTTTAACCATTAATAATATTTTATTTTCCAAAACACGTATATTATAACTTTTATTTCAAATCACAGCCAATCAATTAAAAATTCATTGGCAATAATATTTACTCTCTTTACGCCATTGGGATAATTATCTTTGAACAACTAATAAATTATTAATTATTATCGAATATTATTAAAAGAATGCTTTTTACAAAACAATTAATTAATTAATTTATTAATAATTCTTTACTTAATATTTTATAAAACTAATTTATTTAATTTTCATCTTAATTTCTAATTTTATTTAATCAATGCTATTTTAATTAATTGAGTACACAATCCCATCAAATATTATGTTAACTACATAAACTAATCACACAAAACAACAATAACACAATTAAGCACTTACACAAAATCTGGAAAGGTCACAATGGAGGGGCACTACATCCTCCCCCCCTAAGCTTCGACTTACTCCTGGAAGTCGATCTCAAGCATAAACACGGTACACCACAATATCAATGACCATAAGCACATCAACACCAAAATTAAAACATCAATTAATCGTCATCAAGTGAGCAATGAAAATAAAACAAACCAAAATAAGGAAATGATACCAAAATGATAATAGTGACGGGGTTGCAACTAGGCCAATTTGTGAAACACTAGAATAGATGACAAACTAGGTTGGGGAGACTTTCTTGTTATCTCCTATGTTCAACATCAAACCCATTGGGTGTATATAATGCTCACCCTGTCCTGACAATGCAGGTGGAATCGAGACCTAGTTCCTGCAATCCTGCATGCAAACAAACGTTGTGCACAATACATATATACCACAAATACATCGTGAGAGGAACTCCCAGCATAGTAGGGCACTCACGAGCGAGTGATACCACACTGTCCCTCCCACCAAACCACACATAATAATCAAAATAACTCTAAAAATTTGTAAACAATTTGCTACCTATTAGTTAAAAGAACATTCACATAATGATTCAATCCATAAATCTATTTCATATGCCATATCATAAATGCATTACTAAACATTATGTGTATTTATTTATACAGAGCCAATTCCATTACCTGAGTTTTGAAGCCAACTTCCCATAAATCAACAGCTACGATAGAACATCACACATTAGTACCAATAATTCAAGCTACATCTTAACCTCGAGATACTATTTTCTACTAAAATCTTAGAATAATTATCCACAAAACCTCATAATTTCGTTAAAACTCATAATTTTCACACAAAGGGCTCCACTTAACTATTATTCAACACCAAATCTCTCATCAATTTCAATAAAAAGGGAAAAAAATTACACCTTCACAGATTCCAGAAAACATAACTCATCACTCAAGGACAACAAAATTGCAGATTCCACGCACACTTGACATATTCACACACATAAAACACATCACCAAGAATCATATCACACTAAAACTCAAGGATCCATAGAGCATCCCCGATAGGAAGGATACTGGTGTATTGCGCACTACACAGAGGGTCCTATCCTTTCCCATCAGTTTCCTACACCATCGACCCGACACTGGTTAACAGAAGAAACTCAGGTTCACAACAATGACAAAAGAAAAGTGAAACTCAAGACTCATGGGCCTAAGCGCAAGGTTACATAGTGAGCACACATAGTACCCAGTGTATGAACGTATGCTCTGATACCATTGTTGTAATGCCCCACTGTGCGAACCCCAAAGGACAACAACACAATAATTCCAGCACAATTTTTTTTTAAAGTTAACATAACATGTAATACGCATTAGATCATGACATGAATTTCATTTGGCAAATTCTCTAACATACATCCTTTGGGGTACACACGTAAGAGTCATTACGCTAACTTAGATCCATACAACGTTAAATAAAGAATAAACCCAAAGATATAAAGCAAACATTAACAATTAAAATAATACAAGCATGATATATCATTGATAAGAACCATTTGTGTAAGTACAACATATACATGATTAACTTAACACATTAAATAACAACTGCCATGGCCAATAGCCACATAAGGTCTAACGTTACAATACATTACAGTACAATGTTAAAGAAGTACAATGATACAAAAGTGTTCCAAGTATGAATGGAACCCATACACAAGATAACATGATGCAATGTACAGAGGAATACACAATATCATCACCGGCTCCAAGACAGATACAACACTGGAGTCACTGCAACATCACCAATCCTCACCTCTCGATCCTCGACTGGGGACCCAATGGGGTGCATAGCACGTTCCACCCGACCATGTGAGTCCAAAGACCCACCCCCTGTGCTAGGAGCTGACGAGAAAGAGACCTCAACCAAGAACATCCAAACAGGGAACCACAAGACTCCACAACATTCAAAAGTATCATAAAACTCAAAGATTATAATGACATAATCAACAACATCCAAGAGTCATAAATCTCATCACATAAATCAAAAGCAATAACCAGAAACAAATTACCAAAGGGATGATCATGAAACACTTCCAAACCATAATACACCTTCCAAATTGCAATTAACCAATACAATAACATCATATCACAGCACCATAAGAGTACAAGGTCAAAACCCAAACATCCACAAGATTTATACTAGACCAAAGAATACACCAAAGATCAAATAGGGTAAAACCATAAATCAATTCAAAACAACTATGTTCCATCAATTCAAGACAAAGACCCACTTCCAGAGGATTTCCAAAGTAACAACATAAGAAGGAGTGTTAGAGGAGAGTGTCATCGCATGGCTCAACATGGATTCTCCAGGCTACCTACTACAAGGTACCGCCTCCATCTACTGATGGATTATCCAGGCAACCAAGCACTAGGAACCGCCTCCATCTATGGTTATCCAGGCTACCTATTTCAAGGAACCGCTCCATAGGGTTGCTCATGCGGAACCGTTAACCTTTCATGAAGACAAGGCAACGATCTTGCCAACCACGGCCTTCTCAATCCCCTTTAGTCTGTGGTAGTACTCAAAGGCGGATGAGGCATCAATTATCTTTTTAATGTGATTCTACCCACCCCCTAGTTAATTATTTAAATTATCACTTATTAAATTCACTCTAACGAGGGCTATCCTGGCGCCCCTTTGTGCACCGACCACCCACTTAGAGCCACTCTCACTCTAGACACTCAAAACATAAAAACCAAATCCAAGGGTTGTACAACATAACAAGTACATTAGATCACAACAGAGAAGCATGCAAGGAATTACCCATCTTGCCATAAATACATAATCAAAATCTCAACGATTCATGTACAACCCTTTCAAAATCGTGAAACCAAAACACTTGCCACAACAAGGGCACATAAAAGGAGGAACATTAACCAAAAATAAACATAAACCTCTGGAAGATTCTCATAAAGTTACACTACGGTTTCCCATCAAAGAACTAACAACAATAATTGCAAGACCTCAAAGAACTATTTCCAATATAAATATAATGAGCAAATACACCAAAATAAGATCAACAACTCCATCCATACTACATACTTAACTTCGATATGAAATAAATCAGAAATTCAAAGAGATCAACTATCCACAACTCATATTCAAAACACGAGTTCCCAATTACATTGCAACACAACTTAAATGACAAAAGATTCCTTGAATCAAAATTAATCTCCAAAGGTATTCACACAATACGGAAACATCCAAAACAATCCTTCAACAACAGAGGTAAAAGCATGCAACCAGGCATCCAAGGGAGACCTCAATTTCCTCATCACAAGATACCTGTACAGTTAGTAAACAAATGACCTTTGATAAAATTCAACCAACATGACAACAATGTAATTAAATGTTTCAGCAATATAATAAAAGTGGGAAGATTGCATACAACAAGAAGCATAAACTTATCACAACCAAGCATCACATTTGTATCCAAAATACTCCACCACAAAATCAAATATGAACTCAATGATCAAGATCACCTATGGAAACTAAACAACTCAAGAGATACATTGAAACAAATTCATCATAACAATCCTCAAACAGGGGGATACACTTAATGAATAATAATAATCACACAAACACTCTCTATCCATCCGCAAGGACCAAAATCTAATCACAACTTTATGACACAAAAGAGCTCCATCCATAAACAAAACTCAAATAAAATAAAATAAAAATACATGATCATCTTGATACAAATCAACTGGCTCAAACCATCAAATCAATCATGAAACAAGTAAGCATCCATATAGAGAATTTATGAAAAAGAGAATAAGGAGATAGTCATCTTTTAGAAAATCATCTAATTAACATAATCCCTACATCTATCCAAAAATAAACAGTCAACTCTACAACCATCTACTCTCCTAATTACCAAAATAAAACTATCTTAACCAAGCAATTTTCTTATTTTCAACATATCCCTATCTACTTCATAAACTTATAAATATAAAACAATCACACTAATATTCACGTCACACAATTACATGAATGAATGTTTATACAAAAATGTTCATTTCACATAACGATTCCTAGGTCTTAAAAATAATATGAAAGATTCCATTACCCATTTGCCAAGTTATCCATTAGCCAAACATAAAAGCATGCGAGGAGAAAGATATTAAGATAACATTTATTTAATTCTAAAACTAACAGAAATATAAACGAATTAAAAGATATCACGAAATTAGTACTATAAAAATTAAATTACCAAATAAGAGAACATATAAGAAAAGGTCAATATATACTCCATATTTTAAATTTTTCATTTAAATAAAATCTCAAGTTAAAATCTTTAACCTACCCTTCCATTCTAAATTAGATACAATGATTAATAATATTC
The DNA here is from genome assembly GCA_007258455.2 of Sequoia sempervirens. NCBI lineage: Eukaryota > Viridiplantae > Streptophyta > Pinopsida > Cupressales > Cupressaceae > Sequoia > Sequoia sempervirens. The sequence goes on from VDFB02140594.1 coordinate 9,848, forward strand.
TAAAAGAACATATGTTTCCTCAGACGAAAGGAGCAAGGTTAGAGTGTTGGATTGGTAACAATAATAATAATTAAAAGATAAGGTTTTATAACAATTCCAAAATATATAATTGCATCGATATGTTGTCTAAAGAATCATTTTTCCTAGTTTATTAACAAATCTACCTTAATCAATAATGATGATATCCCGATTATTTAATACAATACATCTAAGGTAAATCTACAATGCCAACAAGAAGATATTGTAATTACAATATACAATCAAGTGTTAACAATATCTTTCTAAATAAATAATTAACTAAATCAAAACAATAAACATGAAATTCCGATATTTGTCAATTTATATTAAGAGTCTCATATTTCTAGATATATATATCTTATGCATGTGCAATTATATTGTTGAATCCTAATTTCGATAGAAGTACTCATAAATCACAATAAAGCAACCATTACAATTTAGATAATTACTACACGTGAGACGCCCCAATTTGGACTTGAGCAAAATTATGGTGGAACACATAACGTCCATTAGTGAGATCCAAAAATAAATAACTTAATGCTATTTTCCATGATAGCCCTAACCCCTTGCTCATATTCTTATTCTGCCAAGATTGACAGTGAAGAAGTTAGGCGGAAAGGATATAGTTTGGCAAGGAACAATATGTCATGGGAGAAACGTGGAAAGAGGCATTTACACCAGTGGATTAAGTATTGCAAAGATACGAGTATTAGATGACGAGCAAGAATGATAGATGTAAAAGTTGGTAAACTGAATTAACCTTCATAAAACCATTAGATTTGCAAGGGCACATAAGCGTTATACAGGGAAAGACCATATGGTAAATGAAAAGAATGCAGTGAAGGTAAAAGTTTAAATCGGGAATTGCAACGAACATGTGTAAGTGCAGGTATCAGGGAGGTTATATAAATTTAGATTACCAGACTATGCGAAGGAGCTCATCTAAACACTGTATTCAATAACATCAATTTCTCTCAGCTTCGACTGAATGGAGGTAATTGGCAAAGGCTTGAAACATTGTACAGACCAAGAGAATTAAATAATCTGCTCATTGGTCCTCAATTTCTTCACTTGAACAATTTGCTCATCGACGACATCAGAGAAGACACCCGAACCAAGCTTCCTCCACGTTTGAGATGGTTACGGTTGCAAAAATGTGAGAAGCCACAGTCTTGCGCATAACATTTGGGGTTTTGATAATAAAATCTGAGAGTTTATTTAAATCTATACACCCTACCATGTTCAAGCGTTGCGGCTGTGACAAGTTGCCAAGTATATCAGAAAGTGAATATTGGAATTTGGAACTATCGCCATTCACTTGCATTATTATCAGACCTCTCATGTTATCCACAAGGCGGAAGAGAAGGAGAAAGGTGAGGTACAAACACGTGTCATAAGAGAAGGAGCATCAATGAACATTTTTTTTGTTTTAAGCCAGGTGCATTTCTGTTTGGTAGTGAATTTCCAGAAATGTGCTCAGTATTGCAGTTTGGGGGAAATGAATTTATTTTCAAGTGCTGCAACTGCGATAGTTTGCCAGCAAAATCAAGCAGTTTATTTAAAAGCTTTAAGCTTCCTATTAAGGTCAAACATTGCGGCTGGGACAAGATGATAAAGGAAACAGAGGGCTTATTTCAACCTCTTCAAGATTCTATTTGCCAACACTCAGATGTCATAGATCGTAAATGAAAACAAGAAGGTTACTTAAATTTCCAAAATAATTTATGTTCCAGAGATACGGTTGTGATAGATTTTGAATGTTGCAGATGCAGAGTGGAAACTCAAAAGAAAAGAAAAGAAAAAAAACATGAATTATTCATTACTCCTTACTGACATTGCAGTTGCTATGGTTTAAGGCCTGAAATAGGTATGAGTAAAAGATACACATAATTTCCCCAATTTAAAAGCAATAACAAGAGCATTTACATTACCTAATGAAAATTGCCAGAGCATTTAGGGCAATATACTGTTGAAAGTCCTTGGCCAAAATAATTAAAGAAAGAAAAGGCCATGACATCCCTAAACGAGGGTTTCTTCAACAATTACATGCCCTAAGATAAATCGATTGCACTACATAAAATAGAAACATACAACAATCCCGATAATTGCATAACATGTACATCATATATTTACAAGCCATACACTTCTAAGAAACCGAAACGTGACTGCATATTACCAAATGACTATAATTTCTTCCAAGAATTAGGGAAAAATTGTAGCGAAAAGAAACATTGTCATAAAAGAACATACGATTTATTGAGGTTGAGGGATGGATCAGCCAGAACAGGGGCAATTATGCCTGAAACTTTTACTGCATCTTCAAACCCTTGGTCAGTGCAGAAGGCTAACAAACAGCATAACAACATTCGAATAAGAAGGTGCTCTCCCATTGGATCATAGAGAGAACCCCCCCCTAAATTTTTCTTGCCCTCCTAAAGAAAATACCAAATTCTCCTTTTAACTACCCTAACTCCTCTTTCTCCCCCGTAAAAGATTTTCAAAAATTACTAATTTTATTCACCCACTTTAATTAATCATTACTTTATGTATTTATTTATTTAATTATAATATTCAAGATTTTTTTATTTAATTCATTTTAACCATTAATAATATTTTATTTTCCAAAACACAGAAGTATTATAACTTTTATTTCAAATCATGCCAATCAATTAAAATCTATTGGCAATAATATTTACCCTTTACGTCATTGGGATAATTACCTTTGAACAACTAATAAATTATTAATTATTATCGAATATTATTAAAAGAATGCTTTTTACAAAACAATTAATTAATTAATTTATTAATAATTCTTTACTTAATATTTTATAAAACTAATTTATTTAATTTTCATCTTAATTTCTAATTTTATTTAATCAATGCTATTTTAATTAATTGAGTACACAATCCCATCAAATATTATGTTAACTACATAAACTAATCACACAAAACAACAATAACACAATTAAGCACTTACACAAAATCTGGAAAGGTCACAATGGAGGGGCACTACATCCTCCCCCCCTAAGCTTCGACTTACTCCTGGAAGTCGATCTCAAGCATAAACACGGTACACCACAATATCAATGACCATAAGCACATCAACACCAAAATTAAAACATCAATTAATCGTCATCAAGTGAGCAATGAAAATAAAACAAACCAAAATAAGGAAATGATACCAAAATGATAATAGTGACGGGGTTGCAACTAGGCCAATTTGTGAAACACTAGAATAGATGACAAACTAGGTTGGGGAGACTTTCTTGTTATCTCCTATGTTCAACATCAAACCCATTGGGTGTATATAATGCTCACCCTGTCCTGACAATGCAGGTGGAATCGAGACCTAGTTCCTGCAATCCTGCATGCAAACAAACGTTGTGCACAATACATATATACCACAAATACATCGTGAGAGGAACTCCCAGCATAGTAGGGCACTCACGAGCGAGTGATACCACACTGTCCCTCCCACCAAACCACACATAATAATCAAAATAACTCTAAAAATTTGTAAACAATTTGCTACCTATTAGTTAAAAGAACATTCACATAATGATTCAATCCATAAATCTATTTCATATGCCATATCATAAATGCATTACTAAACATTATGTGTATTTATTTATACAGAGCCAATTCCATTACCTGAGTTTTGAAGCCAACTTCCCATAAATCAACAGCTACGATAGAACATCACACATTAGTACCAATAATTCAAGCTACATCTTAACCTCGAGATACTATTTTCTACTAAAATCTTAGAATAATTATCCACAAAACCTCATAATTTCGTTAAAACTCATAATTTTCACACAAAGGGCTCCACTTAACTATTATTCAACACCAAATCTCTCATCAATTTCAATAAAAAGGGAAAAAAATTACACCTTCACAGATTCCAGAAAACATAACTCATCACTCAAGGACAACAAAATTGCAGATTCCACGCACACTTGACATATTCACACACATAAAACACATCACCAAGAATCATATCACACTAAAACTCAAGGATCCATAGAGCATCCCCGATAGGAAGGATACTGGTGTATTGCGCACTACACAGAGGGTCCTATCCTTTCCCATCAGTTTCCTACACCATCGACCCGACACTGGTTAACAGAAGAAACTCAGGTTCACAACAATGACAAAGAAAAGTGAAACTCAAGACTCCTTGGGTCTAAGCGCGGGAGTTACATAGTGAGCACACATGTTGCCCGGTGTATGAACCTAGACTCACGATACCAATGTTATGCCCAGCCGTCTTGAACCCCAAAGGACAACAACACAACAATAATTACAGCACAATTTTTTTTTTTTAAATAAACATAACATACACATTAAGTCATAACATAAATTTCATTTAAGTAGGTTCATTAACACATACATCCCTTGGGGTACACGAAGAGTCATTACGCAACTTAGATCCATACAACAACAATAAAGAATAAACCCAAAGATATAAAGTAAACATTAACAATTGTAACACATACATGATGAATCATTGATAAGAACCATTTGTGAACATAAATACAACATATACATGATTAACTTAACACATTAAATAACAGCTGCCATGGCCAATAGCCACATAAGGTTTAATGTTACATTACATTACAATACAATGTTAAAGAAGTACAATGATACAAAAGTGTTCCAAGTTTGAATGGAACCCATACAACAAGATAACATGATACAAATGAATAGATGAATACAAAGTATCAAAACTGACTCCAAGATAGATACAACTCTGGAGTTGTTGTAACAACACCAATCCGTACCTCTCGATCCTCGACTGGGGACCCAATGGGGTGCTTAGCACGTTCCACCCGACCATGTGAGTCTGAAGACCCACCCCCCGTGCTAGGAGCTAACAAGAAAGAGACCTCAACCAAGAACATCCAATTAGAACCATAAGATCTAACGCTATACAAAAGTATCATAACACTCAGGAATTACAATGACATAATCAACCACATCCAAGAGTCATAAATCTCATCACATAAATCAAAGCAATAACCAGTAAACAAATAACCAAAGGATGATCATGAAACACTTCCAAAACATAATACAATTCCAAATTGCAACTAACCAACACAATAACATCATATCACAGTACCATAAGAGTACAAGGTCGAAACCCAAACATTAACAAGATTTATACAAGACCATAGAATACACCATAGATAAAATAGGGTAAAACCATAAATCAATTCAAACAACTATGTTCCATCAATTCAAGACAAAGACCCACTTCCAGAGGATTTCCAAAGTAACAACATAAGAAGGAGTGTTAGAGGAGAGTGTCATCGCATGGCTTAACATGGATTCTCTAGGCTACCTACTGCAAGGTACCGCCTCCATCTATTGACGGATTATCCAGGCAACCAAGCACTAGGAACTGCCTCCATCTATGGTTATCCAGGCTACCTATCTCAAGGAACTACCTAGGTTGCCTATGCGGAACTCAAGTTTAACCTTTCTATGAAGACAAGGCAACGATCTTGCCAACTTCACACGGCCTCTCAATCCTCTTTAGCCTGGTGGATAGCACTAAAGGTGATGAGGCATCAATTATCTTTTTAATGTGATTCTACCACCCCTCTAGTTAATTTTATATTTAAATTATCACTTAAATTCACTCTAATGAGGGCTATTCCGCTCTGTGCAATTCGCTGACCACCCACTTAGAGACACTCTCACTCTAGACACTCAAAACACAAAAAAACAAAATCCAACGGTTGTACAACATAACAAGAACATTATATCACAACAGAGAAGCATGCGAGGCATTACCCATCTCGCTATAAACACATAATCACAATCTTACAATTCTCGTACAACCCTTTCAAAATCCAAATACCAAATTACTTGCCACATCAAAGGCACATAAAGAGAGAACATTGACCAACCATAAAAACAAGCCTCTAGAAGACTCTCAAAAGGTTACACTAGCATTTCCCCATCAAAGAACTGACAACAATAAATTGCAAGACCTCAAAGAACTATTTCCAAATCAAATATAATGAGTGAATAAACCAAAATAAGATCAACAACTCCTTCCATACTACATACTTAACTTCAATACGAAATAAATCAGAAATTCAAAAAGATCAACTATCCACAACTCATAAACAAAACACGAGTTCCCAATTACATTGCAACACAACTTAAATGACAAAAGATTCCTTGAATCAAAATTAATCTCCAAGGGTATTCACACCAATACGGAAACATCCAAAAAAATCCTTCAACAACAGAGGTAAAAGCATGCAACCAGGCATCCAAGGGAGACCTCAATTGCCTCCTCACAAGATACCCGTACAGTTGGTAAACAAATGACCTTTGATAAAATTCTACCAACATGACAACAATGTAATTAAATGTTTCAGCAATATAATAAAAGTGGGAAGATTGCATACAACAAGAAGCATAAACTTATCACAACCAAGCATCACATTTGTATCCAAAATACTCCACCACAAAATCAAATATGAACTCAAAGATCAAGATCACCTATGGAAACAAAACAACTCAAGAGATACATTGAAACAAATTCATCATAACAATCCTCAAACACGGGGATACACTTAATGAATAATAATAATCACACAAACACTTTTTATCCATCCGCAAGGACCAAAATCTAATCACAACTTTATGACACAAAAGAGCTCCATCCATAAACAAAACTCAAATAAAATAAAATAAAAATACATAATCATCTACAAATCAACTGGCTCAAACCATCAAATCAATCATGAAACAAGTAAGCATCCATATAGAGAATTTACGAAAAAGGGAATAAGGAGATAGTCATCTTTTAGAAAATCATCTAATTAACATAATCCCTACATCTATCCAAAAATAAACAGTCAACTCTACAACCATCTACTCTCCTAATTACCAAAATAAAACTATCTTAACCAAGCAATTTTCTTATTTTCAACATATCCCTATCTACTTCATAAACTTATAAATATAAAACAATCACACTAATATTCACGTCACACAATTACATGAATGAATGTTTATACAAAAATGTTCATTTCACATAACGATTCCTAGGTCTTAAAAATAATATGAAAGATTCCATTACCCATTTGCCAAGTTATCCATTAGCCAAACATAAAAGCATGCGAGGAGAAAGATATTAAGATAACATTTATTTAATTCTAAAACTAACAGAAATATAAACGAATTAAAAGATATCACGAAATTAGTACTATAAAAATTAAATTACCAAATAAGAGAACATATAAGAAAAGGTCAATATATACTCCATATTTTAAATTTTCATTTAAATAAAATCTCAAGTTAAAATCTTTAACCTACCTTTCCATTCTAAATTAGATACAATGATTAAAAGAACATATGTTTCCTCAGACAGAAGGAGCAAGGTTAGAGTGTTGGATTGCGCAATACACACAATTAAAGATATTTTATAACAATTCCACAATATATAATTCATCGATAGGTTATGCTCCAGAATCACTTTTCCTTTTTATTAACAAATCTAAATTAATCCTCAATAATGATGATATCCTAATTATTTGAATAATAACAATCTAAGGTAAATCTACAATGCCAACAAGAAGATATTGTAATTACAATATACAATCAAGTGTTAACAATATCTTTCTAAATAAATAATTAACTAAATCAAAACAATAAACATGAAATTCCGATATTTGTCAATTTATATTAAGAGTCTCATATTTCTAGATATATATATCTTATGCATGTGCAATTATATTGTTGAATCCTAATTTCGATAGAAGTACTCATAAATCACAATAAAGCAACCATTACAATTTAGATAATTACTACACGTGAGACGCCCCAATTTGGACTTGAGCAAAATTATGGTGGAACACATAACGTCCATTAGTGAGATCCAAAAATAAATAACTTAATGCTATTTTCCATGATAGCCCTAACCCCTTGCTCATATTCTTATTCTGCCAAGATTGACAGTGAAGAAGTTAGGCGGAAAGGATATAGTTTGGCAAGGAACAATATGTCATGGGAGAAATGTGAAAAGAGGCATTTACACCGGTGGATTAAGTATTGCAAAGATACGAGTATTAGATGACGAGCAAGAATGATAGATGTAAAAGTTGGTAAACCGAATTAACCTTCATAAAACCATTAGATTTGCAAGGGCAGATAAGCGTTACACAGGGAAAGACCATATGGTAAATGAAAAGAACGCAGTGAAGGTAAAAGTTTAAATCAGGAATTGCAACAAACATGTGTAAGTGCAGGTATCCGGGAGGTTATATAAATTTAGATTACCAGACTATGCGAAGGAGCTCATCTAAACACTGTATTCAATAACATCAATTTCTCTCAGCTTCGACTGAATGGAGGTAATTGGCAAAGGCTTGAAACATTGTGCAAACCAAGAGAATTAAATAATCTGCTCATTGGTCCACAATTTTTTCACTTGAACAATCTGCTCATCGACGGCATCAGAGAAGACACCTGAACCAAGCTTCCTCCACGTTTGAGATGGTTACGGTTGCAAAAACGTGAGAAGCCATAGTCTTGTGCATAACATTTGGGGTTTTGATAATAAAATCTGAGAGTTTATTTAAATCTATACACCCTACCATGTTCAAGCGTTGCGGTTGTGACAGGTTGCCAAGTATATCAGAAAATGAATATTGGAATTTGGAACTATCGCCATTCACTTGCATTATTATCAGACCTCTCATGTTATCCACAAGGCGGAAGAGAAGGAGAAAGGTGAGGTACAAACACGTGTCATAAGAGAAGGAGCATCAATGAACAATTTTTTTGTTTTAAGCTAGGCGCATTTCTGTTTGGCAGCGAATTTTCCAGAAACGTGCTCAGTATTGTAGTTTGGGGGGGGGGAAATGAATTTATTTTCAAGTGCTACAACTGCGATAGTTTGCCAACAAAAACAAGCAGTTTATTTAAATCTTTAAATCTCAGCAACAAGCAGTTTATTTAAAAGCTTTAAGCTTCCTATTAAGGTCAAACATTGCGGCTGGGACAAGATGATAAAAAGGAAACAGAGCGCTTATTTCAACCTCTTCAAGATTCTATTTGCAAATACTCAGACATCATAGATCGCCAATGAAAACAAGAAGGTTACTTAAATATCCAAAAATAATTTATGTTCCAGAGATACGGTTGTGACAGATTTTGAATGTTGCAGATGCAGACTGGAAGCTCAAAAGAAAAGAACACGAATTATTCATTACTCCTTACTGACATTGCGGTTGCTATGGTTTAAGGCCTGAAATAGGTATGAGTAAAAGATATACATAATTTCCCCAATTTAAAAGCAATAACAAGAGCATTTACATTACCTAATGAAAACTGCCAGAGCATTTAGGGCAATATACTGTTGAAAGTGCTTGGCCAAAATAATTAAAGAAAGAAAAGGCCATTACATCCCTAAACAAGGGTTTCTTCAACAATTACATGCCCTAAGATAAATCGATTGCACTACATAAAATAGAAACATACAACAATCCCGATAATTGCATAACATGTACATCATATATTTACAAGCCATACACTTCTAAGAAACCAAAACGTGACTGCATATTACCAAATGACTATAATTTCTTCCAAGAATTAGGGAAAAATTGTAGCGGAAAGAAACATTGTCATAAAAGAACATACGATTTATTGAGATTGAGGGCATAAAAGAACATACGATCTATTGAGATTGAGGGATGGATCAGCCAGAACAGGGGCAATTATGCCTAAAACTTTTGCTGCATCTTCAAACCCTTGGTCAGTGCAGAAGGCGAACAAACAGCATAACGACATTCCAATAAGAAGGTGCTCTCCCATTGGATCATAGAGAGAAACCCCCCCCTAAATTTTTCTTGCCTACCTCTTAAAGAAAATACCAAATTCTCCTTTCAACCGCCCTAACTCCTCTTTCTCCCTCGTAGAAGATTTTCAAAAGTAACTAATTTTATTCACCCAGTTTAATTAATCATTACTTTATGTATTTATTTATTTAATTATAATATTCAAGATTTATTTATTTAATTCATTTTAACCATTAATAATATTTTATTTGCCAAAACACAGAAGTATTATAACTTTTATTTTTAATCATGCCAATCAATTAAAATCTATTGGCAATAATATTTACCCTTTACGTAATTGGGATAATTACCTTTGAACAACTAATAAATTATTAATTATTATCGAATATTATTAAAAGAATGCTTTTTACAAAACAATTAATTAATTAATTTATTAATAATTCTTTACTTAATATTTTATAAAACTAATTTATTTAATTTTCATCTTAATTTCTAATTTTATTTAATCAATGCTATTTTAATTAATTGAGTACACAATCCCATCAAATATTATGTTAACTACATAAACTAATCACACAAAACAACAATAACACAATTAAGCACTTACACAAAATCTGGAAAGGTCACAATGGAGGGGCACTACATCCTCCCCCCCTAAGCTTCGACTTACTCCTGGAAGTCGATCTCAAGCATAAACACGGTACACCACAATATCAATGACCATAAGCACATCAACACCAAAATTAAAACATCAATTAATCGTCATCAAGTGAGCAATGAAAATAAAACAAACCAAAATAAGGAAATGATACCAAAATGATAATAGTGACGGGGTTGCAACTAGGCCAATTTGTGAAACACTAGAATAGATGACAAACTAGGTTGGGGAGACTTTCTTGTTATCTCCTATGTTCAACATCAAACCCATTGGGTGTATATAATGCTCACCCTGTCCTGACAATGCAGGTGGAATCGAGACCTAGTTCCTGCAATCCTGCATGCAAACAAACGTTGTGCACAATACATATATACCACAAATACATCGTGAGAGGAACTCCCAGCATAGTAGGGCACTCACGAGCGAGTGATACCACACTGTCCCTCCCACCAAACCACACATAATAATCAAAATAACTCTAAAAATTTGTAAACAATTTGCTACCTATTAGTTAAAAGAACATTCACATAATGATTCAATCCATAAATCTATTTCATATGCCATATCATAAATGCATTACTAAACATTATGTGTATTTATTTATACAGAGCCAATTCCATTACCTGAGTTTTGAAGCCAACTTCCCATAAATCAACAGCTACGATAGAACATCACACATTAGTACCAATAATTCAAGCTACATCTTAACCTCGAGATACTATTTTCTACTAAAATCTTAGAATAATTATCCACAAAACCTCATAATTTCGTTAAAACTCATAATTTTCACACAAAGGGCTCCACTTAACTATTATTCAACACCAAATCTCTCATCAATTTCAATAAAAAGGGAAAAAAATTACACCTTCACAGATTCCAGAAAACATAACTCATCACTCAAGGACAACAAAATTGCAGATTCCACGCACACTTGACATATTCACACACATAAAACACATCACCAAGAATCATATCACACTAAAACTCAAGGATCCATAGAGCATCCCCGATAGGAAGGATACTGGTGTATTGCGCACTACACA